>PVHT021183507.1:5474542-5521626 GCA_004024745.2 Catagonus wagneri
GGGCGTGGCCATGGGAGAGGGAGGGTCTTGCAGAGGGGGTGAAGCAGGGGGAGAGAGAGGGGCTTGCAGAGCAGCAGGTGAAGTACAGGGAGAGGGAGGGGCCTTCAGAAGGGGCAGAGCCTGGAAAGAAGACACGGTCTGCAGAGGGGGTGAACCCAGAGAAAGTGGAGCCGGCAGAGGGGGCAGGATCTGAGAGGGAGTGGCCTGTAAAGGGGGCGTGGCCAGAGAAGGTGGAGTGTGTGGAGGCGGCACGGCCAGTGGAGGAGGGACCTGCAGAGGTGGGGAGGCCAGAGATGAGGCTTGTATAGAAGGCGTGGCCTGTATAGAAGGAGTGGTCAGAGGTGGGGTCTGTAGCAGAGGGGTAGCCAGGGAAGACGGTGATCCTAGAGCGCGAGGACCCTGCAGGGGGAGTGCGATCTGAGAGGCAGAGGCCTGTGGAGGGGATGTGGCCAGAGGAGGGTCCTGTATGAGAGGCGTGGTCAATGCATGGGGCGCGGCCTGAAGAGGTGGAGACCGGGTAGGACTAGACAGAGGGGGCGTGGTCAGAACAGGAGCCTGCAGAGGGGGTGTGGCTAGGGGAGTGGGCCCGTTCCTCAGAGATGTTGCTTGAGATAGAGGGGTTTGTAGAGGGACAGTAGCTGGTGGTAGAGGACTCGACAAAGGAGGTGTGGCCAAGGGAGAGCGTAGAGCTGGAAACGGGGATAAAGTCAAAGAAGCCTCAATGAGAGGCATACTCTGCAGAACAGGTGAAACCGATGGAGAGACGGAAGTCAAAAAAGTGGCCGTGGCCAAGGAAGAGGAGGATGCCTCGGGAAAGGATGTACTCCGGTGTGTGGGTAGAGCTTGCAAAGGGGGTGTGGCCGGCGGAGAAGGAAGGGTCTGTAGAGAGAGTGGGGCAGGGGAAGGAGGAGCTAGTGGAGGGGGCGTGGCCAAAGGAAAGATAGGGGCCGGGGAAGGGGGTGTGGTCTCTGCGGAGGGTGGGAGCGAGCCCTGCAGTGGAGCGGCTGTGATTCCTGGAGGCGCTGCGGTGGGACCGGGTGGAGAGGATGTGGCCAAAGGAGGAGTAAGGCCCTTCACGGGGGCCGCGCCCTTCCTTGGGGGTATGGCCTGCGGAGGGCGTAGAGCCTGCAGTCCTTTCGTCTTGGGTTGCGAAGGATGCCCCAGAGCCCGAGGTGTTCCAGTCTGTGAGATCCCGGAGCGGGCTGGGGAGGACAGAGGGGTGGCGCTGGAGCCCACGGGCCGCGCGGTTGGCCTTTGGAGGCCTCCTCCGGCGCTGGATCTCCTCCTGGCGGCAGGGCTCGACTCTGGGACGTTGCGCTCTGGGGCGGTGCTCACTGATTTCCTGGAAGCCTCCGTCGGGAGCCTTGGCCGGGTACTCGGAGCTGCCCTGGGGACACCCACCTCAGTGCCCACAGCCCGGGACCGACGGGAGATGGCCGGAGAGGGGATGCCTGGGGTGGACCCAGAAGAGTCTGGGGACAAAGAAAAAGGCCAAAGGATCACCGATCGTTCTAGGCTGGTCCCCCTCACAGCCCAGGAATTCCGTTCCTCCCCATGTCACACACCTTTCCGTGCCCCGGCACTCAGGGCACTCCTTCTGGGCGCCTCTGGGGCTTTTCCTCTGGTCGCAGATTCCTCAGCTGAGGGCCGGAGCCCCTTCTGCCCTGGAGAGCCTAGCCTGGGGACAGGAGAGTGTGCGCTCAGGGCAGGGCCCCAGCTCCTTGTTTCATCTCCCAAGCCTATATTTCCCCATCTGTGAATGGGGCATATGCCCTCTCTGCCAACCAATAATAGCTTTCACCTATGTGCACCTAGTGATGAACAACTGCTCCCACACACTCTAATTAAAAGGTTCCAGATGGAGACACTAACCTTTGCCTAAGGGACCAGGGGAGAGGGGCAGTGTTACCTGGTAGGTCCACTGGCACGTCCTGGGCTAGAGACAGAGCCTGGGCCTGGGGTCTTGGCAGGGACTCGCTCCCCTTTCGCAACCGCTGGGGGCCTGGAGGCTGGAGGGAGAAGGCTGAGTTAACACAGGTGCCCCGGAAAGAAAGGGGAGGCTGGGGCCTGAGAGGATAGGGGGTCAAGAAGATGGGATCGCAATCAGGGAAAGAGGCTGGAGTACCTGGGCTCCGGGGGCCTGTCCCAGCGCTCCGCGTTTGTCCCACCCGAGGAGAAGCAGCGTCAGGGAGAGCGGCTCCCCGGATGCCACCAGCTCGCTCTGCAAGAGGCCCTCGCCCCGCAGCTCCGGCAGCTCCCAGAACGCGGAGAGCCGCGCTGGTTACCGGGGGAGGAGGTCGTGGAGACCCAGGGGGCCTGGGGGTCGGAAGGCCGGGAGGGCGAGAAGCAGGCGTCCGACCGGCCACCCCTGTCCTGGACTTGTCCCTCTTGTCCATCCCGCACCTGATGAGGAAACAGACAGATCAGCATCCCAGGTCCTGGACAGCTACGCTGCCTGCAGGAACCTGGGTCCTGGCACCTCTCAGCTCCTTCCCCAGCGTCGCCACCCATGGGCGCCTAAACCTCTGTCTAGATCCACTTCCTTCCCACCCACCCAACATTATCAGCGCAGCTGCTCACGGTTGTCCCTAAGTCCCACCCTCACCGCCTTCCTCCAGGCCCTGCCTTTTTCAGCCCACCCCCCCTCCCCAGCTTCTGCTCCCTCCCGGGATCGGAGATTCACCCCCACACACCCCTTGCCCCCTCAGGGACCCTGACCACCAGGGTCGGGACAGGTGGCTGCCACAAGTTCCAGATGAAGGGGACGGGAAGCATTCTCGGGTCCCCTCGCCAACCCCCAGCGCCGTCCCAGGCTTCCCGGAGGGATGCCGGCACCTGCCAGGAGGAGCGGGCCGGGCTGCCCGCGAACGGGCTCCAGGAGACAAAGAGCCGCTTCCGGAGCCCGTCCCCTCCCCCAGCTGGGCCCTGGTCTGCGGGGCCTTCCACCTGCTGGCGCCAAGCTCACCTCTGGCTCCGGCCTCCAGCCGCTCCACGCTCGGTTTCCTGGGGTGGGGCCGGGTGGGAGCTCCGCGGCGGCAGCGAGCGGAGGGCAGACGAGGGGAGGGGGCGGAGGGCGGCGGCGCAGGGAGGCGGGCCAGCCCCTCGGCCGCGGGCGGGGGAGAAGGGGGCGCGCGCGCAGGATGCAGACCGGGGAGGAGGAGGCGGGAGCACGCTGAGCAGTGGCGGGGCGTGAGGAGGGGGGGGCAGTGGGCATAGGAAGGAGGAGCAGCTTCACCGCGGCTGCGCCTGAGGACCCCAGACACCCAACCCGAGGGGCTTCGGGGCGCGGAATATCCCTTGGGGTCCCCGACCCAGCCTAAACCCCCCTCCCCATCCACTCTCACACACACCTGCCCCAGCCCCCTCCTCAACCACCTGGCGACCACGGCCCGCTTGGACGCGGATAGGCTGGGCCCTGGCAACCCGGGGGGCAGGACCATCGCGCCTCGTGCCCAGTCGTCCAATGCGGCAGCTCGGTGCCCCCCCCCCCCCCCCGCCAGGTCCTTGCCTTAGTGACTGCAGAGGCGGGCACCCCAGGGTTCCTGGGGCTTCTGTTCCCTTCCTACCCAAAGGCTTTTTCGCAGACCCTAGGAAACCCTCTACCTGGTTGGGCTGGGGTGGGGTGAGTGGGGGACAAGGGAGCTCTGGGCATGTAGGGGTAGACCCCAGATTTGGGGAAAAAGAGGAAGAAAAGAAAGACAAGGGGGAGAAATCGAGGATGATGAGAGGTGGTCCAGCTTCCAGCTTCCTGCAGGACAGAGCACCCCCTCTCTCCACACCGTCCCAGGTCACATGAAGTCAAGTCAGCAAAGCGTCCTGGCAGAGCCGGGCTTTGGGGAGATGAGAATATGGGGCCTGGAGGTGTAAAAACAGGTGCCTTAAAGGAGTGGACAAGATCCCATCCGAAGTTTCCCAGCCCAGCCAGAGGGAGTGGGAGGTGTCATTTTGTTGATATGCCAGCTGGTGCAGGGGCCTCATGGAGGACCTGGATAGGGGACTGTGATGTGGAGGGGGTATAAATATGAAGAGGGAGGGAGATGGCCTTGCTCAGCCACCCTGAGCCTGCTGACAGTTCCAGGCACCCTCCTGCGCCTTTGCTTGTGCCCACACTCTGCTTTCTTCCCCCAAGCCAACTCTCCCCAGACTTTTAGCCACCCACAAACCCTTCCAGAAGAGCCAGCTCCCTTTGTCCCACCCCTTCCCCCATCTGTCTCTCACACACACACAGCAGCAGCTCATGCCATCTGGATCATTCCAGGGAGCTTCTGTGTACAGGAGACGGAAATGAGGGACTTGGTACCTGGGTGAACCTGTTGTGATTAACTAGGATGTGGCCAGAAGCAGGGGTTTGGGTTTTCTCGCCTCAGGAGTTGTGCCCACAGCTGAGTTTGATTCTGGGAATGGAAGAAAAAGATACAGGACAAGGTCAGAACAGAATATCCTGCTTTGGCCAGTGAAAACCAGTCTTTAGAACACATCCTCCCCATGAATCCTCCTTCCAGCCTGAGAGAGGTGCCTCCACAGCCGCAAAGGGCACTGCCCCGCGGCTTGGATCATTCTAGATCACCTGTCTTCTATGGTGCAAGGGTCCTTCCAAGGCTACACCGAACCCATCCTGCATTTCACTGGGATCTGGACTCTCCTCTCTTGGAACACTCTGCAAACTTGGTCCATCAACAGGGAATGGATTACAAGTTTCCTGGTGGCCTAGCAGATTAAGGATTTGGTGCTGTTACTGCTGTGGCTCAGGTTGCTGCTGTGGCTCGGACTTGATCCTCGGTCCAGGAATTTCTGCATGCTAAGGGTTCAGCCAAAAAGAAAAAGAAAAGAAAAAGGGGTTGGATTACATAAACCAAAGTATACCCTACAATGGAATACTCCGCAGCAATAAAAAGAAGCAAACTGATGGAGTTCCCTGGCAGCTCAGGGGGTTAAGGATCTGGCGTTGTCACTGCTGTGGTGCAGGTCAGATCCTTGGCTCGTGTTGGATCCCTGGCCTGGGAATTTCCATATGCCATAGGCACAGCAAACCCCCTCCCCCAAAAAAAGAGCAAACCGACATTAGAAACCAGGAAAAATCTCAAAACATTCTGCTTAATGAAAGAAGACACACACCGCATGTACCGTATGATTCCATTTATACAGTATTCTGGAAAATGCAAGCTAATCTATAGTGACAGAAAGCAAATCAGTAGTTGTTGGGGGCCAGTGGGGGAGGAAAACTGTTGAACCACCCATTGTAACCACTCGATTCCTAACCCTCAGAAATCATGTGATATAATAAATGCTCGTAGTCTTAAAGTGCTAGGTTTGGGGGCAATTTGTTACACAGCAGTAGGTTACCACCTCGGGCTCACAAAACCTTAAAAGCTAGGTGTTGGAGTTCCCACTGTGGCTCAGCAGTAATGAACCCAACTAGCAGCCATGAGGATGCAGGTTCTATCCCTGGCTTCACTCAGTGGGTTAAGGATCCAGTCCTGTGACCTGTGGTGTAGTGGCAGCTGCAACTCAGATTCAGCCCCTAGCCTGGGAACTTCCATATGCCATAGGTGTGGCCCTAAAAAGTGTAATAAATAAATAAACAAGCAAATAAATGAAAGCTGGGTATCGAATATCAAATGTTGGTGAGAACATGGAGAAATCTGAACATTTGTATACTTCTGCTGGGAATGTAAATTGGTGCAGCCAGGGCGATTTCACTTATATGAGGTCCCCAGAGGATTCAAATTCATAGAGATGGGTGATAGAATGGGGGTGCCAGGGGTTGGGGGAGAGGCATGGGGAATTCATGTTCAATGGGGACAGAGTTTCAGTTGTGCAAAATGAAAAAAGTCCTAAAGACGGATGGTGGTGACAGCTGCCCAACCCTGTGATATATATACTTCGTGACGCAGAACTGTACACTTGAAAATGGTTAGGGTGCAGGTCCCTGGTGACACAGCCAGCTAAGGACCTGGTATTGTCACTGCAGTGGCTTGGGTTGGATCCACATGCCAGGGGGTGTGGGAAAAAAAAGTCTAGGATGGCAAAGTCTTCATTATGTATGTGTTTTACCACAATTGTTTAAAAACTTTGAGTAGTATCGATGTGGGAATGTAGAGTGGGCGGGCTTTCTGGAGGACAACTGGAAAGCATTGCATGTGTGTCACTGACATTCCAGCCAAATACCTGTACCTGCTGCAGGCACCGAACAGCACCCTCCGGTTCCCCTGGGCACCCAGTCCCCACAGGCAGGGAAAGCCAAAAATGCCAGGGCCTTAATTTGCCCTCCATCCCCCTCTCCAGAGCCGCCCTCAGCCATGACAGACAGGAGCTGGTGCATCAACGCTTCAGCTCCCTCGCTTCTTGGGTGGGACCACTTGGAGTTGTGTCGTCCCCCATCTCCCCAGCACAGTGGAGCCCCAGCTGCCCACACTGGCAGTCTTCTCCTGCATCCTCATTCATGCGGCCTCATTAACCCTTCCCTTCCCCATCGCCTCCCATTCCTGATTCCTGGGATCACTTTCCAGAGAAACTGTTTTCAAAGAGTTCCCTGGCTCAGTGACTGCATCTCCAAGAGCCATAACTAAGGCAACAACACCACAACACCTCAAGGATCTGTCCTTTTTTTCCTTTTTTTTAGGGCCACACCCATCGCAGATGAAAGTTCCCAGGCTAGGGGTTGAATCAGAGCGATAGCAGTCAACTTATGCCACAGCCACAGCAACGCCGGATCCGAGCCGCATCTGTGACCTACCCTGCTGCTCGTGGCAACGCCCGATCCTTATCCCACTGAGCAAGGCCAGGGATCAAAACTACGTTCTCATGGATACTAACTGGGTTCATTACCACTGAGCCACAGCTGGAACTCCAAGCATCCATTCATTCTCCAGACCACACCTGCAGCATGCTGAAGTTCCCAGGCCAGGGACTGAACCCAAGCCAAAGCTGCGACCTGAACCACAGCAGTGACAACACTGGATCCTTAACCCACTGAGCCACCAGGGAACTCCCATCCATCCATCATTTACTGGCTGCCCACAGTGGGCCAGGAACCATCCCAAGTGCGTTGGACACAGTAGGGAGGAGAGATACATGGGCTTTGATCCCGGGGGCCCCAGAGACTCTTGCACAAGTGTGTCTGCGAAGCAGTGTTTAACCGGATATTCATCCCAGCATAAAGCTGGAAACTAACCCCCAGGGTGTGGATCTCAAGGAGCTTCTTCCGAGACTAGAGGAGAGGAAGAAACTATATTCATCCCCAAAGGCCCTCGGCCCTTGCTACCACTTCACTTCTCCCTGGTTTGTTACATACACGGCATGTGTCACAAACTGATATTATCTCATTCTTTATTTGTTTGCATTCCTTTTTTTTTTCTTCTTTCCACACCTGCAGCATATGGAGGTTCCCAGGCTAGGGGCTGAATCAGAACTGCAGCTGCCGGCCTACACTACAGCCACAGAAACCCGGGATCTGAGCCGGGTCAGCGATCTACACCACAGCTCATAGCAATGCTGGATCCTTAACCCATTGAGCAAGACCAGGGATTGAATGCTAGTGGATATGAGTCACGTTCTTAAGCCGCTGAGCCGCAAGCCACTCCTGATTTGCATTCTTGCGTTCAGTCTGTCTGTCTCTCCCTCACACACACACACACACACACACCTGCTAGTGCAGAAGCTCTGAAACAGAAGGTAGCCTTGCTTATCTTGTCTACACAGTAAAGTCTGTCTTTGGGCGGCCTGTGGTGGAGCCCACAGAGACTTCTCCAAGGATCATGCCCACTGCAGGGTTTCACAGAGGAACCTAAGCTTGTAGGGGCGGGGGGTGTCTCAACCCTTCAGGTTTCAGACTTTCTCTAATCTGGTGAATTTATGGGTTTCTTCTCCCCGTGGGAGAGGAGGTCTCACTCTTTCACCTGGTCCAGGTTCATTCTCCCTTGAGTTTTGCAGACAGAGCAGATCCAGGTCAAAGAGTCAGCTAAGACCCAGCTCAGGCTTCCCAAGGTGGGAGGAAGCCGTGGGGGGAGGGGAGGCAGTGTCTCCTTTAGAGAAGCTTGCCTCCCAGAGCCCTCTCATCCCTGCACCCAAATCCCCAGCCCCCAGGACCTGGGAGCAACTCACTCCCTCTCCTCCCGGCCCCCGGTGGGGAGTGGGCTGACCTCAAGGCTGGGCAGGGCAGCTGGCTGGGTGGTCAGAGCAGGAAGGGGGAAGCTCCCCGCCCTCTCTTGGAACCTGGTCCCTGGTCCCTTGATTAAACCTCAAGGCCAGGTGCCTGCACCTGGGGCGAAGCGAAGAGAGGAGGAGGACTTCCACGCGTTCCTGACAGACCTACACAGCCTGGTTTCCGTAACGGTGCCCACAGGTTGGCTTTGGGAGCCCAGAGCCTCCAGCTCCCACTCAGTTTCCTCCTGCCAGGTCCGCCCCGCCGCAGCGGAGCCCAGAGTTCTAGGGTTTCCTGCTCCTCCGACCAGCCCCTGGCCCACCTCCGGGACATCAGAATTAGGCTGGTCCTCCTCCGGCGATCCTCCGGAGTCTGGGGGCGACCTGGGAGCGCCCGAAGGGAGGCGGGGACGGGACGGCTGGTGGGCGGGGCGAAGCGGGGCGGCTCCCGACTCGGGTCCCGCCCTCCCTGACTCACCCGGCCGGCCCGGGAACTCTGCGGGAGTCCCGGCCGCTCCGCTCCCGGGGACGCAGGAGTTGGAATCAGCGTCCGGCCCGTGCGGTGAGTGGGTGGCTCTCCGTCCCTGAGGACGGCGTGGCGGGGTGAGGATCTGGTCCACGGGAGGAGCGCCCCAGGTGCGGCTGGCACTGTGACCTGAGCCCCCACGCCCGTCTGGGGCGCAGAAGGAGCTGGGGGTGGGGTGGGGGGCAGAGAAGGGCCCGGCCTTGGTCAGCCCAAGGGCGCCTGTCCAGGGAACCCAGCAGGCCTGGCCAAGGACGGAGTGAAGATCAACAGGCTGAAATCGACCTGGGGTCTTGACCGCTTTCTCCTCTGCTCGCGGTTCTCTGCTCAGAGGCTTCCAACTCACCCTGTGCGCCCCTCAATTTCCAGAAACCCTACCACGTGGGGGGTCTCACCAGGCTGTCCCTTCTGGGACTCTTGAACTTCAAGACTCCCCAGACCCTCCAGTCCTGGCAGGGCCGCTTGGAAAAGTGCTAGGTAGGGAGTCCCCAGGCCTGGGGCCCAGAACAGGATCTGCTACTCCCGGCCACCCTCCCCCACCCAGGCCACAGTTTCTCCTTTGTGTAAGTCGAAGGTTGGACCTTGTGCCTTCCAAGACCCACTTCAGGGCTGACAGCTGTCACCATTTCTTCTTTGCTGCTTAGCATGGGCTGTGGGTGCCGGCTGGACCAGGAGCACCCCCATGGCCATGTGTTTAGAGGAAAGCTGGGGGCCTGGGGAGGGCCTGAGAGTGAAGAAGCAGGGGTGAGGCATGGGTGAGGCATGGAGGGTGGAGCTAAGGCTGGGTAGGGGCCATGTTCCCCATTCTAGGCTGACTAGGACATCCTAGCCTGTGCGCTGAGCCAACACCCCCCCCCCCATCTCTTCTTCACCATAAGGAACCCCCTACTGAGGTTCTTTTGGCAAAGATACTTCATCTCAGCCAGACATTCTCGCTCAACATGGAACAGAGTGCACACAATCAGACAGAAGTGACTTGGGAGTCTGGCCTTGAACGCTAGTTGTGGCTGTGACACCTTGAGCGAGTTATTTCACCCCTCTGTCTGGAAAAGGAGGGTTCCAACGTCCATGTTCCCAGAGTTGCGGTAAAAAAAAAAAAAGGCACTGAGTGGGAGTTCCCGTTGTGGCTCAGTGGTAATGAGCCAGACTAGCATCCATGAGGAGGTGGATCCTCCATCCCTGGCCTTGCTCAGTGGGTTAAGCCCTGGCATTGCCATGAGCTGTGGTGCAGGTCGCAAATGTGGCTCAGATCTGGCATTGCTTGTAGCTGTGGCATAGGCCAGCAGCTGCAGCTCGTATTCAACCCTTAGTCTAGGAACTTCCATATGCTGTGGGTGCAGTGCTAAAAAAAAAGGGAAGGCACTGAGGAGTTCCCGCTGTGGCACAATGTGATGGGGGGCATCTTAGGAGCACTGGGATGCAGGTTTGATCCCTGGCCTAGCACAGTGGGTTAAGGATCCAGCATAGCTGCAGTGGTGGCAAAGGTCACAACTGGGGTTTGAATCTGATCTCTGGCCCAGGAACTCCATATGCCACGGGGCGGGCAAAAAAAAAAAAAAAAAGCACTGAAAGGGTCTGGTGGCCATAAGCTCTCTTCCCCAATCTCCATGAAGCCTTCTCCCTGAGCCCTCCCACCGGCCACGTTCAGACAAAGAGGGGGACAGGCTTGTTTCTGGGAAAGCTTAATGGCAGGTTCAGGATGATCAAGACTGAGTCATGGAGACATAATGATAACCCCATGTCAGCCTCTGATGCTGCTGTGTATACACCTTGCTCTGCGGGAGCCTCTGGGCCATCCGCTGGGGACCCTGGCTGTCTCTGCCTTTGGTAGCGGACCAGGGATGGCCAGTGACAGAGCTTCCACCAGTGTGAAGGATGGCAGGGACTACCGGGCGGGAGGTTGGTCCCTGCCCGTCTGTGGGGCATTTCTGCCGCAGCCCCAAAGTTCCCATTCTTAGGTGAAGGAGCTGAGCAGCGTCCCTCACAGGGACAGGTGTCCAGAATTAGAAGAGCGGAAGGCTGGCTCCCTGGTCCTGGGTCTCTCCTTGGCTTAGTGTGCATGTGCACTTTGTACACGCATGTACAGATGTGCACACTCCAGAATATCCCCAGGATATCCCTTTTGATGGCTCCAATTTGCTCTTCTGGGGCTGTTGAGCAGCCCTAAGTGTGTTTCTATCAGATTCCCCACTGACTGAGTCTGTGATGTGCTGGGGCTTGTAGTTCAGGACAGACCGTGAAACTGAGCGTGAGGGATGGGCTGCCGGGCGAGGGACTGTGTGCTCTGTCTCTGCACCCCCTTGCGCGTGTCTGGTGCTGGGTGAGTCAGAGCCTGAGTCAGGGGGCCCGGAGACCGGGTGTGGGCAGGTGTGTCCCTGTCCCTTGCGTGCTGTTCCCCCGCCCCCCCCCGTAGGGAGGTGGGAGCCTCTTATGGGATTAAGGGGTGTGGCGGATTAACCTGCCTCAGCCTGGTGGGCGGGCCCGCGTCCTGTATCCCCGCCCCGCTTCCACCTTGTCCTCACTCAGTGTAACTCTAAGGCCTTTGAGCATTGCAGGAACCAAAAAGGGAGTCGCGGAGGTGTCAAGCAATTGGCTGAAGTGTGGGACAGAGGCCAGTTTCCCCCCAAAGGTGGGTGGAAGGCTGGAGGACCAGCTGGTGGCCCAGATAGATGCCTCCCTTCCTTGTCCAGCCTGCACCCAGTGACCAGCAGGCTACCAGGACGAGCATAGCAGGCTCCAGGAAATTTGGGTGAGAAAACGGGGGCTGTGTGTTGGGGAGCATGGATGCTGGAGGGAGAGGGTTGCGCACCAGCTTAGGAGCTCCCCGCAGAGTCTGTAGGGAGCTTGCTGCCTCCCTTTCTTTCCCCCTCCAGCCTTGGGGAGAACAGTGGAGGCTTCCCAGCTGCCTGTCTGAGAGGGTGCTGTCCCAGCTCATGGTCCACGCCCCCGTGTGACTTAGGCCTGGCTGTCTGTATCTGGAATAATGATACCTTGGTCTAAAATGAAACCCAGGGACAGACAGAGTGGGCTGGCCGCCCAGCCCTGTCCCAGTCGTAGGTGTCACCCTGGCCTCTCTCCCTGCGGGTTTTCCTTTTCCTGACCCTCTGCCCCTCGACCCGGCCTGGCACCCCCCGCCCCCCCACAGCCACTGCCTCTTGGAACCCAGGTCTCTCTTTTCTGCCTCAGGTCCTGGGCATTAGTCCTGCCAGAACCCAGGTGTCCTAGGCACTGCCACCCCCCACTCCCCTAGGGCTGACCAGCCTTCAGCTTTGCCACTCCCTGCCCCAAGGGCCCGTAACCAGAGCCAGGCTCCAGCCGGCTTTTCCGGTTGGAGGTTGGAGGTGGTGCCTGGAGCGCCCCTGAAGGGGGTGGGGGGGCACAAGCCCCGGAAGTCCTGAGCCGCTGGATTCTCTCTAGCCCAGTGGTGGAGGGAGGGAGCCAGGGCTGGCCGCCGGGATCCCCGTGTCTGGAGCTGGAGAACCACAGCGAGAGTTTCGGATTGGCATCAAGAGTGGGAGGACATGCCTGGGCTCCAGGAGGAGGCCACACTGGCAAGCTGCGGGCAGCGGCCCCAGGGACGGCCCCTCCGGAGCTCTGAGAGGGCAAGCAGAGTCAGACCGGGGTCCCAGTGAGCAGAGTGGTGAGGGCCGGCCTGGCTCCGGTGCGGAGGTGGGGAGGGGAGGGGAGCACACACTGGTGGGGACAGCCGGATTTCAGCGGGGCGCAGCGCAGACTGGAAGCCGAAGAGTGTGCCTGACTCCTGCGGACGCGGCACCTTCCCTGAGGGTCTGTCTCTGCGCCTCCGATCCGCACTCCTCCATAGGCGGGATGATTCCGGTGGCGGAGTTCAAACAGTTTGGGGAGCAGCAGCCCGCCTTCAAAGTGCTCAAACCTTGGTGGGACGTGCTGGCCGAGTACCTCACCGTGGCTATGCTCATGATCGGGGTCTTCGGCTGCACCCTCCAGGTAAGGGGGCGGGGCGGGGCTTGGACGGGGGCGGGGCCTGGGGATTCCGGAAGTCTCCCATTACCTCCTCAAGGTTCTGGAACCGGGCTGGTTCCTTCGGAAGGCTGTGAGGGAGAGTGTGTTCCATCCTCCCTTCTAGATTCTGGTGGCCCGAGGCATTACTCGGCTTGTAGATGACATTTTCCCTAAATCTTCATAGCATCATTCCCTGTGTCTGTGTCCAAATTTCTCCCTTTTACAAAGCACAAAGTCCTATTGGGTTAGTGCCCACCCCAATGACCTCATTTTAACTTGATTACATCTGCTCTGCAAAGACTATTTCCAAACAAGGCAACAATCACAGGTACGCGGGTGAGGACTGCAACGTGTTTTCCAAGGACGCAATTCAAGCCAGCTCTTTTTTTCAGACAGAGTCCAATGCCCCAGAGGTTTACTGACTCTTCCAAAGTCACACCCAGCTGGGGACAGTTGAGGATCGAATGGGGTCTCTCCCGCCTGTTCCCCTCCCCCAGCTTCCCAGGCCACCCAGTTTCTTCACCCTCTTTCACCCTCTCCCCTCCCCAGGTGACACAGGACAAGATCATCTGCCTGCCTAGCCATGAACCCCGGGAGAACTTATCAGAGGCCCCATGCCAGCAGCTGCTGCCACGGGGAGTCTCTGAGCAGATGGGGGGCCTCCGGGAGGTGAGCGGCCTCAAGAACAACCTGGACCTGCAGCAGTACAGCTTCATTAACCAGCTCTGCTACGAGACGGCCCTCCACTGGTACGCCAAGTACTTCCCCTACCTGGTCGTCATCCACACGCTCATCTTCATGGTCTGCACCAGCTTCTGGTTTAAGTTCCCCGGCACCAGCTCCAAGATCGAGCACTTCATCTCCATCCTGGGCAAGTGCTTTGACTCGCCATGGACCACGCGGGCCCTGTCCGAGGTCTCCGGGGAGAACCACAAGGGCCCCGCCACCACCGGACGGCCGGCAGTGACCGTGGCAGCCGCAGCAGGACCGGGGAAGGCAGGTGAGGGCGAGAAGGAGAAGGTGCTGGCGGAGCCCGAGAAGGTGGTGACGGAGCCACCAGCCGTCACCCTGCTAGACAAGAAGGAAGGGGAGCAGGCCAAAGCCCTGTTTGAGAAGGTCAAGAAGTTCCGCGTGCACGTGGAAGAGGGAGACATCCTGTACACCATGTACATCCGGCAGACGGTGCTCAAGGTGTGCAAGTTCCTGGCCATCCTGGTCTACAACCTCGTCTACGTGGAGAAGATCAGCTTCCTGGTGGCCTGCAGGGTGGAGACCTCGGAGGTCACGGGCTACGCCAGCTTCTGCTGCAACCACACCAAGGCCCACCTCTTCTCCAAGCTGGCTTTCTGCTACATCTCCTTCGTGTGCGTGTACGGGATCACCTGTCTCTACACGCTCTACTGGCTCTTCCACCGGCCCCTCAAGGAGTACTCCTTCCGGTCCGTGCGGGAGGAGACGGGCATGGGGGACATCCCCGACGTCAAGAATGACTTCGCCTTCATGCTGCACCTCATCGACCAGTACGACTCGCTGTACTCCAAGCGCTTCGCCGTCTTCCTCTCTGAGGTCAGCGAGAGCCGCCTGAAGCAGCTCAACCTCAACCACGAGTGGACGGCCGAGAAGCTGCGGCAGAAGCTGCAGCGCAACGCCCGGGGCCAGCTCGAGCTGGCCCTCTGCATGCTCCCGGGGCTGCCCGACACGGTCTTCGAGCTCAGCGAGGTGGAGGCGCTGCGGCTGGAGGCCATCGGTGAGATCACCTTCCCCCCGGGCCTCTCACAGCTGGTGCACCTGCAGGAGCTCAGCCTGCTCCACTCGCCCGCCAGGCTGCCCTTCTCCTTGCAGATCTTCCTGCGGGACCGCCTGAAGGTCATCCGGGTCAAGTGCGAGGAGCTCCGCGAGGTGCCCCTCTGGGTATTCGGGCTGCGTGGCCTGGACGAGCTGCACCTGGAGGGGCTCTTCCCCCCAGAGCTGGCTCGGGCGGCGACCCTTGAGAGCCTCCGGGAACTGAAGCAGCTGAAGGTGCTGTCTCTGCGGAGCAATGCCGGCAAAGTGCCCGCCAGCGTGACCGATGTGGCCGGGCACCTGCAGCGACTCAGCCTGCACAACGACGGGGCCCGCCTGCTGGCCCTGAACAGCCTCAAGAAGCTGGCGGTGCTGCGGGAGCTGGAGCTGGTGGCCTGTGGGCTGGAGCGCATCCCGCACGCCATCTTCAGCCTGGGCGCGCTGCAGGAACTTGACCTCAAGGACAACCACCTGCGGTCCATCGAGGAGATCCTCAGCTTCCAGCACTGCCGCAAGCTGGTCACCCTGCGGCTGTGGCACAACCAGATCGCCTACGTCCCTGAGCACGTGCGGAAGCTCCGAGGCCTCGAGCAGCTCTATCTCAGCCACAACAAGCTGGAGATGCTGCCCACGCAACTTGGCATGTGCTCCAGCCTCCGCCTGCTGGATGTCTCCAACAATGGGCTGCGCTCCGTGCCGGCAGAGCTGGGCCTCCTCCAGAACCTGCAGCACCTGGCTCTCTCCTACAACGCCCTGGAGTCTCTGCCCGAGGAGATCTTCTTCTGCCGCAAGCTGCGGACGTTGCTTCTGGGCTACAACCACCTGAGCCAGCTCTCGCCCCAGGTGGGGGCCCTCAGGGCCCTGAGCCGCCTGGAACTCCAGGGCAACCGGCTGGAGGCACTGCCGGAAGAACTGGGCAACTGTGGGGGGCTCAAGAAGGCGGGGCTCCTGGTGGAGGACGCCCTTTACGAGGGGCTGCCGGCCGAGGTACGGGACAAGATGGAGGTGGAGTGAAGCCAGGGAGGAGCAGGCTGAGGTCCAGGCCTTCCGAATGCTACCGCCCCAGAATGTCTATCATTACCTTCAAGGGAGGTGGTAAGCAGGCTCCGGCCAGGAGACGAGGAGCAGACGTGTTGGGCTGGTGGAGCCCAGGCAAGATCTTGGGACTGGTTTTTCTGGGAGGCTGTGGATTTGGGGTGGAACATCCTTCAGGGATTAACTCAGTCATAAGATTCTCAGACCAAAACCACACCTGTGTCTTTGGCTGGCTGGCCTGCCCCCCCAGCCCTGGGCGGGAGCTACTGCTCTCCCCCTACCTCCCGCCCCCAGACATTCTAGCTCAATCGATGCCAAATATGGGGGTGGGGCTCATCCCAATGGGATTTCAACCCTCTCCCCCTGACCCAACCAACTTCGATCTGGGGTTCTCTCCCAAGGAGGGGACACAGATGCAAGGGACCAGCTCCCCCCACCCCATAACTTTGATGCTAATCCCTTTTCTGTGAGTTGTTTGCTATGGACACGTGAATTCAGACAAATGGTTCTCATATTTGGCCAGGCATCAAAAACAATATCCCCAAAACAAAACATCCCAGGCCCCACCCCTGGAAGACTGACTCAGGAGGTTTGGCTGGAGGCCAGGAACTTGCCTGTAAATATAAGCATCCCAGGTAATTCTGATGAAGATGGGCCCAGGCCTGTGTGTCAGGAAGCGCCGACCTACAGAATAGATCTCTTGGTGTCTAGAGAAAGGATTGTGAACTTTTTTTTTTTGGATCCCTAGACTCTTTGAGAAATCTGATGAAAGTTGGGCTCTTCCTTCCTCAGGAAAATGCTCACATAGATATGTGAAAAGTTCTGCAAGCAAATTCAAACAGGAGCTCTCTGGTGACTGAATGGGTTAAGGACCTGGTGTTGTCACTGCTGTGGTTCAGGTCGCTGCTGTGGTGTGATTTGATTCCCTGGCCCCAGGAAATTCTGCATGCCATGAGCGTGACAAAGAAAAAAACAAAACACAAAACTTCAGGCGGTCAACAGATTCCCCCAGGTCCCCCAGGGGGCTGATTGTGGACATCCTAAGGATCATGGACCCCAGGTTAAGAACACTTGCTGTAGGATTTCTCTTGTGGCACAGTGCGTTAAGGATTCAGCATTGTCACTGCAGTGGCTCAAGTTGCTGCTGTGGCGCAGGTTCAGTCTCTGGTCCAGGGAACTTTCACATACTGCAGGCGTGGCAAAAAAAAAAAAAAACTGCAATGGAGGGTACATTTTCCTGAGGACAGGCAGGGACTTGAACTTTCAAATGTTCCCTATGTGGGAGTTCCATGGTGGCTGTTGGTGCAGCGGTAACGAACCCGACTAGTATCCATTAGGATGCAGGTTCAATCCCTGGCTTTGCTCAGTGGGTTAATGGCTCCGGCGTTGCTGTGAGCTGTGGTGTAGGTCGCAAATGCGGCTCAAATCCTGCATTGCTGTGGCTGTGGCCTAGGCTGGCAGCTATAGCTCTGATTTGACTCCTAGCCTGGGAATATCCATATGCTGCAGGTGAGGCCCTAAAAAGACCAAAAAAAAAAAAAAAGATTCCCTCTGTGAAGTAGTGTACACCACTGGGTGCTTAATAAATAATACAAATTATGAGAACTGTAATTCTGGTCTCTGTGTCCACTCCTCTCTAAGCCTTTGATTTCACCAGGCCAAGTACAGGCAAGTGGCGACAGACACGTGCCAGAATCAAGGGTATGGTTTCTGTACTTCTGCTAACTAGAAAAAATTAGTAGCATCGTTTGCCTAGCTTTTTTCCCCTGAAGAACTGCTCTTCCTCTACCTTCCCTGTTATTCTCCTGGCTTCATAGATTTGGATCTGCTCCACCCAAAAGTTGTCACCAGAGGAGTCCTTCGAAGCCTTTAAAGCCCATCACAGTGTTCCCGTTCTGGAGCCAGCAGGGCACTGACACAGCTTGCCCAACCCTGGCCTCCTGAGATCACCACCTCCGTGGAGTCGGCAAAATGCTAGCCGCCTCCTGGCACCAGGGAGCAGAGGCAAGCTGCTCTCTAGCGGGACCCGGGGTTCCAGATGAAGACATTTCCCCAGCATTCTTCAGACCAGTTAAAGAAAAGGCGCAGAGGCGCCTAACCTCAGGGCCTATTTTCTGCATTGTCCAGGATGGGGGCAGAGTGGATGAAGGAAGTCTTAAAAAATGTCCCACAGAAGTCTGATTTGGTACTCTCTGCTCTTGTCCTTGGCTCCCATTGCCGAGATCAGAGGTCACTCTGCTGGATTCCCAGGGCCCGACAGTAGCCTGAGCGTTACCCCGCTCCTCCCGCAAGCCCTTGGCCAACCCTGAGCCTGTCGAAATGGAAAGGGCTTCCCACGGGTGCCTAATTATGGTGAGGAAGCAGCAATTAAGTATACATAACAGGGATCCCAGTGAAGTACTGTCCAAGACGAGAAAGGCGGTTCTGAGAGGGTGTGGGTGCCGGCGAGCGCTGCGCCAGGAAAAGAGAGAACGAGGATTAGGACACACAACCCCGGCGACCACCGGGGACAGCGGCCGGCAAAAGAGCCAAGGCTACGCATGCGCAGCGGCTGCCACGCGCAAGATCTCCTCTCCCCCTCTGTACGCTTGCGCGCTGCTTTCTCCGCCCACCGGTCCTTGCGAAATGGGTAAGTGGGTTTCCACACAGCGCCTCTTGCCGGAGCGCCCGGGAATTTGCGCGTGCGTATCACTTGGCGAGGACTTCCATGTTGCCAGCCGCGAGCTCTAGGTGGCGGCATCCCTCCGGCTAGGACAAAGCACGCACGCGCGGAGGTTCGCACGAGGAGAGGGCGGGTGCGCAACGCGGACATGCGCCGTGCGGAGGGAGACGGCGGCTCGGCGGGGTCAACCGAGCGCAGGCGCAGTGCGGTGTTTGTCTGCCGGACTGACGGGTGGCCGGGCGGTGCGCGGCGGCGGCGGCGGGGAAGATGGCGGCGTCCTCCCTGGAGCAGAAGCTGTCCCGCCTGGAGGCAAAGCTGAAGCAGGAGAACCGCGAGGCCCGGCGGAGGATCGACCTCAACCTGGATATCAGCCCCCAGCGGCCCAGGCCCAGTAAGCAGGGCGGCGTGGGGGAGGGGGCGGGCGGGGCGGGGCGCGCGCCGCGGGAGGCCCCGCCCCCGCCGCCAGGCCCCGCCCCCGCTTCCGGGGCGCTCTTGCTCCTCCTCCTCTCCGCCCCACTCCCCGCTGTCGGCCCGCCGGGAGAGGGTCACGTTGACCCGGGAGCATGGGGCCGGCGAGCTCCCGGGCAGTACTCCTTCTGCCAGGGAGTTTCCCCTTATGGGGCCTGGGAGCCTAGCTGCCTGGGTCCAGGCGAGGACCCGCACCTGATGACCCGCCCCCATCACTGTGATCCTCCGAGCCTCTTTCACCTATTCTGAGCCGAGCTCCTCCCACTCTCTGCGACCCGTGACCACATCAAGGTCCTCCGCAAACGTGTACACATCCCTTTTGATCAGCTGATTCTACTCCTTCCATGTCAGTGACTGTATCAAGAGGTCCCCTCCACTGCCTCCGCACCTAGGTCCTTGAGTTCACTCACACCTAGCACGCACAGACCTGGCCTCCGGACGCCTAAAATCAGTTGACCACATATAATCACCGCTTGTCTCTCTGATCAGATGATTCTCCCACTTACTCCCTGTGACTCTGTCAGGATCTCTCTCCTTCTTGTCATTAGGCTCAGCAGACCCCCCCCCCCCACATGGAGTCCACCCCAGTCTACATCACCCTTCCTCATACTCTTCTGACCAGTTACACTGCCACCATCTTGGTGGCTGTTTCTAGCTCCTCCAGAAACACACCCAACTCGCAAGCATGGCAATTTTGTCACCTTGAATTAAGTGACTTCCCTTTCCACGCCCAGCCAGCCCAGGGACAGATGAGGCCGGTGTCCCATGATCTCAATTCCTGCCTCCCTGTCACCTGGAGTCAAGAGCTGACCCCCAGCACCCATACCTGGCCTGCGATCACCACAACCACATCTAATCTCCTTGTTATGTTTTACTGAACTCCTTTCCCATATCCTCTCAGCTCAGAGTTAATCAGAATTTC
The DNA here is from genome assembly GCA_004024745.2 of Catagonus wagneri. Taxonomy (NCBI): domain Eukaryota; kingdom Metazoa; phylum Chordata; class Mammalia; order Artiodactyla; family Tayassuidae; genus Catagonus; species Catagonus wagneri. Next base: position 5,494,058 of record PVHT021183507.1, read on the forward strand.
CCCCTCCCCAAACACCTGATCAACAGCAATCCCCACACACGGTATCTGTGTTTTCTTTCTTTTCCTGCACTTGGGGCAGGTGAAATTTTCTGGGCCAGGAATTGAACCCTTGCCACGGCAGTGAAACAGCACCAAATCCTGAACCCGCTGAACCACCAGGGAACTCCTTGTGTCTCTCTTGAGCCAGCAAATCGCCATCCTTTTGATGCCCTCTGACATGATTCTTGTAGCTTATGCAGGTCCCTGTGGGATCACCCTGACAGGAAGAGGAAGACGCCTCTTTTTCTGGGAACCCCAGCCACTCCCTGCTCACTAGGCTCACCTCCCTCCAACCATGCCTGCGTAGGGCCCTCTCCCCATCCCTTCCTCTTCTGACCTGGGTCGGTGTGGATTCCTGTGGGTGGGGGGGTGTCTCTTGCGGGCCTAGAAGCAACCCTGAGGTGGCAGTGCTGGCACTGGACACTGCTAGGGTGGGAAGCCAGGACTGGATGGTCCGTGCTGGGCTCTGTAGCTCTGATCCCCCACAGCCCCAACATGGAGGAGACATGTCTGGGTGCAGCGCCTGGGGTGTCTTGCAGGGTGGCTGTCCGGATGCAGGGTGAGGCGCGGCGAGGCCCATGGCGAGCAGGCCCCCAGGGAGCCCCCCCCCGCAGGCATCTGTGTCTTGTCAGCTCCATCCCATCCGGTCTTCCCACCTCTGTCGGTCTCTACCCATCTCTGCAGTTTGGTGCCTCGCGCCTTCCCCTTCTCCTTGTTATGATTTGATTTCTTTTCTTTTGGACAAATCGGTTGTTTCTGTTGTGATTTATCGTGGTGTTGTTTTTTTTTCTTCCTTCTCCCCATCCAGTTATTGTGATCACTCTAAGCCCTGCTCCTGCCCCGTCCCAACGAGCAGGTACCAGCCTTTTTATCATCGCCGCTTGGACATCTGCACCATTGACCTAACCGCTGCCCCGGCTGCAGAATGCCGTCCCCCGACCCCTCATCCCCTGTGCTGTGTGTGTGTGTGTGTGTGTGTGTGTCTGCGTGCGCGCGTGCTCTCGCGCATCGCTCCCTCTTTCACTCTCATTCTCTCTCCTTCCACACCGTCCGTGTCTGGTCCTCCACCCTCTCAGCCACTCCCTATGTGTCCTCTCACCTCCCGCTCCTCTCTTCCTCTCTGGCTCAGTTTTGGACTCCCTGGGGGAGGAAACAGGCTCCCTCGCTAGCTGGGAGTCTGTCGCCTGCCATGGGGGTCACGAGCTTTCATGTGTGTACAGGTGTGCATGTGCACGAGTGAGAGGGAGCGAAGGTGGGGCCATCGGGCCAACCTCGCCTGCTGATCCGCCACAGCAGTTCAGCAAACACGAGTTGCCCCCTGTGCTGAGTGGTCCTGGGTTTGAACTGAGTCCCTTTCCTCCTGCAACTGGCGCTTCCCTGGCGGTGAGGGCCGGGAGGGGTGGAGGAGGCCTTGGAGGGGAGGCTGCTGGGGAGCAGGGTTGTGGGTTCTGTGGGGTGGAGGGTGGTCAGGAAGCGTCTGGAGCAGGCAGGATTTCAGCAGATTCCCTTGGGAGGGGGTGGGGAGGAGTGCAGGGATGGATGCGGAGGGAACAGGCTCGCCAGGGCCCGAGAGCAGGTGCCAGAGGGTCTGGAAACAGATGAGTGGAGGCGTGCCTGTGCAGGGGGCATCAGGGGGCTGAGAGAGACGGGGTGGGGCTCTGGCCTGTTGGTCCTTGCGTGTGCCAGTGGGACCAGGTTGGGAAGTTGTGTACCTGTGTGTGTGTGTGTGTGTGTGTGTGTACGTGTGTGTGGAAGACGGTGAGGGGGAGCTTGCTCTGTTGAGGGCTCTGGTGTGTCGTCTGCCCATCTGCATGTGTGTGTGGGTTTGTGCCATGCTTTGTGTGTTTGTGTCTGTGCGTGTGCACGCGTGTGCGAGTGTTGGCTGACAGCCCAGAACGTTTGTGGCTCCTGATGGCCGCATGCTCCCTCTGTCCTCTCTTGTTCTCTCTCGTTCATTTTTCTCCTCTCTCCCTTTCAGCCTCTTGCTCCCACTCTGCCCTCCTGACCTGCCGTTGGCCTGTCACCGTCTCTCTGACCTCTGTTCTCAGGGTCTCTGTATACTGTCACACACCGCCATCTTAGCCATTCAGCCCCGGCCCCCCTCAGATGCTTACCGTGCTTCAGTTCGTGGGGCTGGCTGGAAGCCTCTGTCCCCCCCACAGCCTTGGCCCTGAGCTCTGGGGCAGCTCCAAGGGCCCGGTGGACTGTGTCAGGGAGGGGACCGACAGGGCCCAAGAGGCATGGGGAGAGAGGGGTGTGGTCCTCACCCAGAGAGCTGACGGTGCGGGGCAGGGCAGGGCACCCGATGCTTCCATGGAATCTGAACCTGACAGCAACTCCGGGCTCCATCGCAGGGGGAGCGCAAGGCCCCTCGAGAGTCCTAGAGGTTGTCCAGCCAGAGCGGAGAGGATTAGGACTCGGATTCTGGCTGTGGTAGAGCAGAGCACAAGATGGGAGGCCTCCACGCCAGCGGGAGGCACTGGACCCAGCCGAACCCCTGGGCTCCTGCCGGGGCCTCAGAGGACAGCAGGCCCGCCTCGTGGGCCTGCCCCTCGCACTGGCTGCATCAGGGTCAAGGGCCAGCCACCAGCGGCCGAGCCCTCTCTGTCACTACCCATTGGTCACTGCACCCCCATCACCAGGTGCCGTAGGAAAAGCTGGGCTGCACGGGAGGTGTGGAGCCAGACGAGGGGCATCAGCTGAGGCTGTGAAGAGTGGCAGGCACAGGCTCCCGGCCCGCTCTCCAGGGAAGGTGGACCTGGGAGGTGCTTGTAGCCAGTTGGCCTCCGAAGCCAGGGGCCCCCTTCTGGAGGCCATGTGCCTGGGTCTCCAGGCTTCAAGGGTTCGCTAGAGGGTCATCTGTCTTCCAGGGTCATGCCAGCCTCTGCGCCCCAGTCTGTGGCCCACCCAGCCAGGGAGGCCCCTAGTCTCTCAGGGAACCTGCTCTCCTGTCCCGGGCTCCTCTCCAGCCTGTCCCTGCAGTGTCTCCTCTGGGCGGCTGGGCCCCAAATCTTGGCTCCCGTCTGTCTGTCTTTTGCCCTCCTGTCCCCTAACGCCGCCTGCCCATCCTGGGGTGTCCGCTGCCTGCCCGCTGCCTGCCCGCCTGCCTGTAGCATGCCCAAGCTGTCCGCATGCAGGCTTCTGAAAAGAACCAAACTTCCTGCCTGTTCTGGCACCCGCCCCCCGTGTCCCACCAGCCCCTGGATCCCCTCACCTGATGGACACAGGCCTAGCCTGGGGTCCCGCCCCTGCCCTGTCGGCCCTAGCTCTGCAGGCCAGGCCCGGAGGCTCATGGATGAGCCCACTGGCCAGAGAGTGGCCCTCCATGACCCTGACACGGAATGCTGGGCGAGGCAGCCAGAAGCCTGGGTCCCTCGCCCACTCTTTCCCCAGGGGGGGTCCAGCCAAGTTCAGTGCCACCCACAGCACCAGAGCTCAGCCTGGTCCTAGCGGGAATTCCCACCTTGCGTGGCCCAGAGAGTGGGCCCTGGGCTTTCTGGGCAGAGGAAAGGGACACAGCAGGGAGGCTGCAGGGTAGACTTGGGGATGAACCCTCTGCCTCTTGGGGACCGTCCCTCCCCCACAGCTCACCACAAGCCTTCCAGGACTGGGGGTGGGGGGGGGTGGGAGAAGCCCCCCACCAAGAATGGTCTGAGAGCAGGGATCTCTCCCAGCCCAGCAAGGCGGGGGCTGTGCTGGCCTTCCTGAGGGATAACAGGGAGGGGAATGTAAGGGTGCCAGGCCCTGGAGTTGGGGCCAGGTGGGAGCTAATCCCCCTTCACCCCTGGTTCTCACCCCGCCAGCCCTGCAGCTCCCACTGGCCAATGATGGGGGCAGCCGCTCACCATCCTCCGACAGCTCCCCACAGCACCCCACGCCTCCCGCCCGGCCCCGCCACATGCTGGGGCTCCCGTCAACCCTGTTCACACCCCGCAGCATGGAGAGGTGAGCGGCCGGCGGGGGCGGGGGGAGCTGGTGAGCCCTGTGTGAGGGGCTGGGGCAGCCTCCGGTCAGGACTTCTGTCCACCGGTACCACTCCCTGTCCCGCCAGCATCGAGATTGACCAGAAGCTGCAGGAGATCATGAAGCAGACGGGCTATCTGACCATCGGGGGCCAGGTACTGCCCTCCCCTCGGTTTCCCACAGGGAGGGTGGGTGGGACCCAGCTGACGGGTCTGGGCCGGGGATGCGGGCACAGCCCTGTGGAGCCCCAGCCCTGGCTTTCCTCTCCAGCGCTACCAGGCGGAAATCAACGACCTGGAGAACCTGGGGGAGATGGGCAGCGGCACCTGCGGCCAGGTGTGGAAAATGCGTTTCCGGAAGACGGGGCACGTCATTGCTGTCAAGGTGAGCCCACCCTGGCCCCGGGTGGTCCTCGTGCCCACAGCTGGGCACTAAGACCCCTGCTGTCCCGTGCAGCAAATGCGGCGCTCGGGAAACAAGGAGGAGAACAAGCGGATCCTCATGGACCTGGACGTAGTACTCAAGAGCCACGACTGCCCCTACATCGTGCAGTGCTTCGGCACCTTCATCACCAACGTGAGCTGGCCGCCGCCCCATCGGGCGGGCCTGGAAGCCTCCGGGCTGGTCTCTGAGCTGGCCGCTGTCCACGGCCCCTCCCCCGGGACCTGAGCCCTAGGGTGGGTGGGAGGCTTCAGCCGCGCCCCCCGCCCCAAGCCACCACCTGTCGCCCCCACAGACGGACGTCTTCATCGCCATGGAGCTCATGGGCACGTGCGCCGAGAAGCTCAAGAAGCGGATGCAGGGCCCCATCCCCGAGCGGATCCTGGGCAAGATGACGGTGGCGGTGAGCGGCTGGCTGGGGTGCAGGCTGGCGGGCGGGGGGCCCCCCAGGCCCGGGCCCGGCCGTCACCGGTGCCCTCCCCTGCCCACGCCGCAGATCGTGAAGGCGCTTTACTACCTGAAGGAGAAGCACGGTGTGATCCACCGTGATGTCAAGCCCTCCAACATCCTGCTGGACGAGCGGGGCCAGATCAAGCTCTGCGACTTCGGCATCAGTGGCCGCCTCGTCGACTCCAAGGCCAAAACGCGGAGTGCGGGCTGCGCCGCCTACATGGCAGTAAGTGGGGCCCAGTAGGGCCCAGTGGGCGGGCGTGAGGGGCGGGCGGTGCACCTGCCCCAGCCGTGGGTCCATCCACCCTCTCCCACCTCCCACCGGCAGCCAGAGCGCATCGACCCCCCGGACCCTACCAAGCCCGACTACGACATCCGGGCGGACGTGTGGAGCTTGGGTATCTCCTTGGTGAGTGGGGCCCCTGCCTTTGGAGGCCAGGGTTGGGGCCCTCTTGGGGGTCGGAGGCAGGCGGCGGGGATGGCAGAACCCTGTCTTTGGCCGGCCCAGCCCTGCCCGTCTCTGTCTCAGGTGGAGCTGGCCACAGGACAGTTTCCCTACAAAAACTGCAAGACGGATTTCGAGGTTCTCACCAAGGTCCTGCAGGAGGAGCCCCCGCTCCTGCCCGGTCACATGGGCTTCTCGGGGGACTTTCAGTCCTTCGTCAAAGACTGGTGAGGAGGCAGGGCGAGGTCAGAGGTGGCCCTGTGCTCACTGCCGCGGCCGGGAGGGCAGATGGGTTTGGGGGCCGCGGGCAGGGGCTGGCGCCTGAGCGCTGGGAGCTGGGAGCTGGGTTGGGACTCAGCCTGAGTGGATGCCGGGCCCCGCGGGTGTGGGGCAGAATGGCCCTTGTGTTTCGCTGTGGGGGCTGTGAACGGGCGGAGGTGCCCAGGGCTCAGGGTCTGAGTGTCCTGCACCAGGGAGCTGAACGTGGGAGCAGGACAGCCTCGTCAGAGCCTTCCGTGAGGGTGCCCACCCACTTCTCCCACGGGGGTGTCACAGTGCTGGCAGGAGCCTGTCACAGTTGGAGGGCCCAGGGGCAGGCCCCAGGGTCCTCCGTCAGCACAGGAGGTGGCGGCGGCCCCTTCCAACAGGTCCTGCAGACCCAGACCGTGCTCCCAGCCCTCACTGCCCTTTCTTCGTCCTTCTCTAGCCTTACTAAAGACCACAGGAAGAGACCAAAGTACAATAAGCTGCTTGTGAGTACCCGGCCCCCAGGCCCCGTCCCGAGCCCCGAGCCCCCGCCTGCCCAGCTGGACGCCTCGTCCTAAGCCTCCCCCTTGGGCCCCACAGGAACACAGCTTCATCAGGCGCTACGAGGCGCTGGAGGTGGATGTGGCATCCTGGTTCAAGGATGTCATGGCGAAGACCGAGTCGCCTCGGACAAGCGGGGTCCTGAGCCAGCACCACCTGCCATTCTTCAGGTAGCTGCGTGGTGGTGGCCAGCCTGCCGGGGGCCGAGGGTGCGGCCCCAGGCCCCCCTTCCCCACCGGGCTACCCAGCTGCCCGCCAGGGGAGCCCTGGGACCTGGACAGCCGCTGAGGGCTGAGGACAGAAAGTAGGGGGCGCTGACCCACCCCCGACTCCCTGCCCACCAGCCACGGACAGACGGGCCCATCCGGCCCCAGCCCTTCCCGTCCTGGGGTCAGCCGGCCGTGCGCGTTCCCCCGCCAACCCCGACAGACACTGTGAACGGAAGACAGCAGGCCGCGAGCAGACTCGCTATTTATTCAGTTGTAACCTCTGGGCTGGGGCGGCCCCAGGGGCCAGGAGAGAGCCGCCCGTCCGCACCCTCCAGCACTCACTGCGCTGTCCCCACCGCTGCCCCACGCACGTGCACCCCGGCTCCATCTCCCTCTGTCACCTCCCTCTCTACCTCTCTGGCTTTCCCCATCTCCCTCCCTGGCTCTGCCTCTCTCCTGGCCCAGGCCCAGGCTCTGCCACCCCTGGCACGACCCTGGGTCCGCTTAGGTGTCCGGCAAGCAATGAGTCTGTTGGCTGGCGTCCCTGTGGACGCTGTGACTGCAGCTGGACCCGGGCTGGTCTCTCTCTCTCTCTCTTTTTGATCTCAGGGGGTCCTTTTTGGAGTTTATTGTATTTTATTGTACTTGGTGGGGTGTTTGGGGGGTGGGGGGCGGAGAAGAGCTTGTTCTTACGGGGTTTGTCGGTACCTTCAGAAACTTTTACCAAAGTCATGTTTAGCTGCTTGTGGTGGAAGCCCCCCTGACTGCCTGTGGGGGGCTGGGGGGCTGGGGCTGGGGGCCGAGCCATGGAGGCCTAGGCCGCCGCCCGGGAGAGACTAGTCCCAAAGGTGGGCTCTGAGGGGGCTCCTCTCTCGGGGCTGGAGACTGGCCACAGCTGGGTGGGGTGAATCGAGGACCTCAGGGGTGGAGAGAGCCCAAGGGGCCTCGGCCACACAGGGTGGCATTCAGGGAAGGCTGGCGCAGGGCGTGGTGGAGGGCATCAGGTGCTGGCGTGGCAGGGAGGCGGTGCAGGCAGTGGGTGACGGGAGTGGGGTCCGTGGGGCCCAGCGAGGCAGGGATTGACTGAGGGCGCAGGGAGTGGATGCAGGGGTTTGAGAATGTGCGACAGGGACAGAGGTGGGGCAGGCCGAGGGCCGGGCGTGCGGTGGTGGTCACGCCCTTGCAGTGGCCCTGAGCGCCCCTCGACTCATCCAGAGCTGGCCAGTCCCCAGCCCACCCTGAGGCCTGGACCCCAGCATCCCCGGGGTCCTGCACAGCAGCCAGAGTGGGAGGGGGTGTGTTTCCTTTTTGTTGGTGATGCATGCGAATCAAGTGGACAACGAAACAAACTAGCCAAAAAAAAAAAAAAAAAACTGAAAAAAAGGAAAACCCATAAAAACCAACCAACGCCAAAGGTGAGGAACCTCGCTGGTTGTAGCTGAAGCAGTCTAGACTAGGCACCAGCACCCTCCGTCTGTCCCACGACTTGAGTCAGTACTAGGACAGTCACAGACGCCGCATGTTTAAAAAGTACTCGAAGTCATCATCTTCTCTCTGCTCCCCTCCCTTGGGGGGGGGGGTGGCCACCTTCTCTCGCTCCAGTCCCCTTTGTGAGGGGAGGGGGCGGGGTGAGAGGCCAACAGGCCTGGCCCCCGCCCTCCCTCGCCAGGCCCAGCCATGGGGGCCTTTGTGGAGGGCTGGGAAGGTCACGTGGCTGGCCCCAGGGCCTGCGCGGGCCGAAGGCCAGCTGCCTGGGTTTATTTTTATTTAACTTGATTTTCTGTTTTGTGTGTGTCCACCCGTCCCCCCCCCCCCCCGCCCGCACCCTTCAGTGTTAAGTGGGAGCCTCTCCCCACCTGTCTCTCCCATGTCCCACCCCCCACCCCAAGTCACCAGTCACCAGCCATCCCTCTGGACCAGGCAGAGGGCAGAGCTGGCAGGTAGGGGCCTGGGGTGTCCTGGCCCAGCCCACTGGTCCATGACCCCTTCTCAGGCCACCAGTATTGCCCCCATTCCTTTTTAAAATGAAATGCCCTTGTTTGTAAATCCTTAGACGCTTGAGAATAAAATCCCTCCCTTTTCATCCACTGAGTCTGTGGTGTCTTGAGCCTGGCAAGACCTGGCAGTGGGAAGGGGCCCTGAGCCCTGACTTTGGCCATGGGGGCTGGGGGAGTGGGGCCATTCTGGTGGATGAGGCCTCTACATCAAGGGGAGATAGGGGTGGGGTGCCGATGTTCCAAGTGACTTGTCTCGTTGCAGTGTGAGAGGACCCCCCCCCCCCCCCGGCCTAACCCTACGGCCGCAGGTCTGGCAGGATAGCCCTTAATCCCGGCAGGCCTTGGGCACCGGCTCCGATGTCAGCCCAGCAGCCTGCCACCCCCGCTCCCCGCCTCCCAAAGCGGCCACCGAGCCAAGGACAGGCAGGGCCTGGGTGCTGCCCGGCTGGCATCTCTGCCGCCAGCCCTGCGTGCCCTTGCCTCAGCCAGCCCGGCATGCTGCGCGCCACGCTCCTGCTGCTGGCCCTGCTCCCAGGGACAGCCACCTTGCCCAGCGAGCCACCTGGTACGTACAGGTGAGGGGACATGGTGCGGCACAGCCCTGTTCCTGTGTCACCCTTTCACAGTGTCACCTCTCATCCACCCCACCTGGGGGAACAGGGATGGGTGGGAGGTGGGGTCCGCCCCATCCCCCATTTTCCAGGTTCTCTTGGATCCCCAACTTCTTCAAAGCCCCCAGCAGCCACGGTGAGGACAAGGGCTGCGGGAGGGGAGCAGGCTGTCAGATGCTGGAGAACATCATCTGACGGTGACCCCAGCTGAGTGCCTCTTGCAGGCAGACATTTGTATGTCAGGCGCGCGTGGTGTGGTCGTCCACCCCAGTGGGGGTTCCCCTGTGCCTCCACCCTTTGCTGCCACTGCCCCCGGCCTGGGGATGAGGAACCTGGTGGCGGAGCTGGGGGGAGAGCCTTGCTTTTCTCCCCTGCCCTTAGAAAGGAAAGGGTGGGGCCAGCAGCCTTCCCCCAACCGGGCCGGAATCCAGGAGGGGAAGACCTGTGGCCTCATCCAAGGGGACCCTCCACCATCAGGCGCCCCTCAACCCCTTCCCCACCAGGGATTCCCTCTCTCGCTGGGAAAGGGAGGTCTGGGAAGAGGGATCCTCCCCTAGAAGGGGCAGCTTTTCCCCAAGTTCAGGGGCTGGGCTGTGAGGTCCCCAGGGTCTTCAGAGGGTACAGAAGCTCTTCGGCTCCTGGTGTGAGGCGCCGAGCCGAGCCTGGGAGAATACCCTCCACCTCAACCGCATCCATTTTCCAAAGAAGGAGGTGGAGGCGAGGAGGTTGGCTTACCCGCAGGGGTGCCCAAGGGGAAGGGCGTCCTTTCCCTCCTCTGTGCCACCCTTTCTCCCCGCCAGCGCCCCCGTTCCCCGCGCCACCCGGGCCCTGGCTGCGCCGACCCCTTTTCAGTCTGGAGCTGTCGGACACGGAGGACGTCTTCCCGCGCCGCGCCGGGCCGCTCGAGGTCCCGGCCGACAGCCGCGTGTTCGTGCAGGTGAGGACGCGGGACACTCCGAGACCGGGTGCGGGCCGGTGGGGGCTGCCGATCCTCACCGCGACCCCGCCCCCCAGGCCGCCCTGGCACGTCCCTCCCCGCGCTGGGGCCTGGCCCTGCACCGCTGCTCAGTGACACCGTCCTCACGCCCGGCCCCGGCTCCCTCCTTGGCGCTGCTGCGCGGGGGCTGCCCAGCCGACTCCTCCGTCACCTTCCCGCCACCGCGGCGGTTCCCGGGTGCAGCCCGCCCCGCGCGCTTCAGCTTCCGCCTGCGCCCGGTCTTCAACGCCTCTGTGCAGTTCCTGCACTGTCAGCTGAGCCGCTGCCGCCGCCTCCCGGGAGCCCGCCGAACGCCTGCGCCTCTGACGCTGCCGCCACAGTCGCCGGTGGGCGGGGGCAGGGCCGGAGATCTGGGTGCCCAGGCCTGTCCGGGGCTGGGCACAAGCGCCTCTGGCATCTGAGAAGACTCTTAGGGTTTAGGGATCTGGGAAGCTGGGGGCTTTGGGGTCTGGGGACAGGGGTACTTCAAAACTGGGCGTGGACACTGGGTCCCAGGCTAGGGTTGGGCACAGGGACGCCCGGAGGGGCTGGATTTCTGGGGGTCTAGTGGTGCGACTCGTGGTTGGAACAGAGTGCTGGACGCTTGGATCTTTTGGGAGCCCTGGGGACCAGCCCCTGGAGCCGAGGCCCTGACGCCCCCTTTTCTTGCCTCTTCCACCCCTAGTGTCTGCCTCAGGATGAGGCGTGCGCGGGCGCCGGCATCGGCAGCGCTGAGAGTCGGGGTGCTGACAGCTCCCATCTGCACACGCTGACGCAGCCCATCGTGGTCACTGTGCCGCGGCTACCCCCCAGTGAGCGCGCAGTAGTCCTCAGCGGGGGCCCCTGGGGTTGGGAACTGGGGTGGGGAGGACATCGGAGGCTTGAGCCGTCCAGCATTGTACTCCTCACAGGGCCACCCAAGGGCGTCCCCAGCAGAGAGGTGCGCCCCGAGCCTCCGGCCCCTGCTCCAGGAGCCCTGGAGCCTGCGCCGGTGGTAGCGCTAGTGTTGGCAGCTTTCGTACTGGGCGCTGCTCTGGCCACCGGGCTCGGCCTCGTCTGCGCGCACTCAGGTACCAGCCTCCCCACCCAGCCCCCAGCCCCCAGGATCTCCCCCTGGCCCCCAGCCTATTCTGGCGCGTCCGGACCCCAGGTCGCGACGATCCAAGCCTGCTAGGGCCTGACGGTGCCTCCACTAAGCCCACAGAATCCCCTAGGGGGCGCCCTTGCCCTGATCCATAGCGCGGCAACCCAACCCCTCAGCCTGTCTTTCCTCTCCAGCGCCCCCACCCCCCGGCCCGCCTCCAAGAGCCTCGCCCAGCGGCTCCCAGTCCAAAAGGCCCCAGTAAGGCAGGTAAGAGCTTGGGGGAGAGATGAAGGAGAATGTCAGGTGGCACCGGTAAGACAGCTGGAGGAGGGAAGCGATAATGACTCTTCATAGCGCGTTCTCTCTGCCAGGCAGAATTCCAAGTTTCTCACGCATGTTAATCCCTGTAACATGGTACTTTTATAATTCCCATAATGGAGATAAGAAAAATGAGGCACTCTGATTTGCCAACGTCACAAAATTCGGTGGAGCTGGGATTCGAACTCAGTTGGCGACCCGTGGCGGATTGCAGGCTGTGTCTCAAGAAAGGACCTCAGCATCTCAGACAGGCATTAGGCAGGGAGAATTCAGGCTTCAGACCTAGCACCCACCCTCACCCCAGCACACAAACTGATGGGGAAGCCAACGATCGGCTGGAAAGGGGGTGACCTGACATAGTGTCCTATTCCCCGCTCAACCCGAGTCACCCTTCCCCGGAGATGGGGGCCTTCCCCAACAGGGTCCAGAGACATACCAGCAACAGCCTCGGACCAGGCCTGCCAAGACTTCGGACTCGTAGGGACCGCGATCCCTGCGCCCCGCCTCCTCTGGTTCCTCCTCCCACCCTTCCACCTGGATTCAAAATAAACACGTGGCCTGAACTGCAGAGTTCTGAAGTTGGCGTAGGCGCTTAGCTCATGGGTGGGGATTCTGGGTTGCGAGAGGTCCGGACTGGAGGGGTGGGGCTTTGGGGCGGAGCCCACACATACGCAAATACACGCCAGAGGAGACCCAAGGGCATTTTGTTCCATGTAAAAGAAAGAGGATACCCAACCCTAGCAGCTTAAGTTTTATTTATTTATTTTGCTTTTTAGGGGCGCACCCGCGGCATATGGAAGTTCCCAGGCTAGGGGTCGAATCGGAGCTGTAGCTGCCTCGGAAACCGAGCCGCGTCTGCGACCTACACCACAGCTGACTGCAACGCCGTTCCGCGACCCACTGAGCAAAGCCAGGGATCGGACCCGCATCCTCAAGGCTACTAGTCGGATTCGTTTCCGCTGCGCCACAACGGGAACTCCCTTAAATTTTAAATAAGCCTCGTCTCATTCTTCCACCCCTACACCGGCCCATCTGCCTTCTCAAAGCCGGGACTTCTCCGCGCTCCACTCCCACCGCCCAGATCCTCCCCTCGCTGAAGCCACAAGCTCAAGTCTCTACTCCAGCTTCCTCTCCCTCTAGGGTCCTCAAATCCCTCCTGCCGTAGCTCCGTCTTCCCCGCACAGAAGGGCGGGACTATTAACTCCATTTTACGGTTGAGGAAATTGAGGCTAGGCACGGCCAAGTCACTTGCTCACCAGTCAAGGCTAGCCGACCCCATAGCCCAGGCTCTTGGCCACGACAGAACAGCTATTTTCTAGCCAGGGCCCACCCCTCTGCGAGTTTCACAAGACTTAGTCCTGGACTGGAGAGAAGGCACTAAATCTAAGCTGTCGGCTCCAGATCACGAATGAGATAGAATGCGGGGGATGGGGGGGTCTTGTTCTCTCCGACTTCAGATGCCACTCCCATTTTTTCCGAGGAAGGCAGTTCGCTTCTGATTGCAAACGCAGAGCCACGCCCCCGTCTCCCTCTGCCTCCGCGCGTGGCTTTTTGGCCCCATCGGCCGCCGTAACCCCGCCCACCACGGAAACGGCCCGGGAGCGACGACACCACCCTCAACCGCCTCACCAGCATGAAGCCTCCGCAGCGGCGGCGAGCTGCCCCAGCGCGCTATCTGGGAGAGGTGAGCGGGCCCGCGACCTGGAGCGCCCGCGAGAAGCGGCAGCTGTTACGACTTCTGCAGGCGCGACGGGACCAGCCGGAGCCGGACGCCGCGGAGCTGGCCCGGGAACTGTCGGGCAGGAGCGAGGCCCAAGTAAGAGGGGTCCTGGGAAGGGAGCAAGGCTGGAGGCGGGGCTAGGATGTGTCCTGGACTGGCGGAGGGGCGGGCCCTGGTAGTGGGCGGGTGGAGAGTGAGGCTTAGGGCGGGGCCGAGGCTGAGGAACCGGAAGAACGCCGAAGGAGGCGGGACTAGTGCGAGGCTAGGCAATGTGTGCCTGCGAGAAGCTGAGGGCGGGGCGGGGCGGGGGCGGGGGCGGGGCATGGCGTGTCGTGGGGCGGGACTAGAAGGAGGCAGTGCCACGGAAGGCTGAGGGGGCGGGGCGAACTCTGAGTAAGACCCGGCGGAGACCTGGGACTGGAAGAAATCGCAGCGGGCACCTGGGCGGGGAATGAGGTTGAAATGAGTCAGGGAGTGGGGCGGAGTGGACGAAGTGGGGAGGTGACTAGGGTAGTACTTAGCATGGGCGTGGGCCCTGGCAACCGGAGGAGCCAGAACTGGCCTTTCGTCTTTGTCAGGTAGCTGATCACACCTGGGGCCTTGGCCCGAGACCCTTAAGAGTCACTGTGATTCTTAACCCCGGGCTAGCGGGAGGCCAGAGGGTAGTGACCGGCCCTTGAGCAGACAGTGGACTGCTTAAACCTTGGTCTTAAAGTCCATTTGGTTTTCTCCTCCCACTTCCCCAGATCCAGGACTTTCTCCGGCAGCTCAAGCGCCGAGTGGCCCGGGAAGCCATTCAGAGGGTGTATCCACAAACTCTAAGACGCCAGGAAACACAGACCCCAGCCCCCATCGAGGTGAGAAGCAGGGCCAGGCTCCCCAGAGCCAGAGCCAGCCCCTGGGAAATGAGGTGGGGCTGGGGAGGGATAACCTTGTCAGGCAAGCCCCAGAAGGGGTAAGGCTTGGGGGACTCCTGAGGGTGGATCCCTAGGCTGACCGTGTACCTTCTGGTTGCTTCAACCAGGTATGGATGGATCTGGCTGAGAAGGTAACAGGCCCGCTGGAGGAAGCCCTGACTGTGGCTTTCTCACAGGTACTGCCATTCCCTGGCCAGTATTGGGCAGAGTGGGGGGGTGTCCCTGGGGACAGGATCATACATATGAGTCTAATTAAGCTGGACCTGGGTCCCTTTCTCTTGCCATGCTAGCCTCAGTGTTGCTACTTCTGAGGCCACCTCCACCCTGCTCTCAGGGTGGCAGGGAGGATTTGGAGGTGGAAGGCGCAGTCTCCTGCAGGGCAGGGGAGTGACCCGTGGGAAGACCTGTCTTCCGCTCCCTGACCTGTCTACCTGCCAGGTGCTCACCATCGCGGCCACGGAGCCCATCAGCCTCCTGCACTCTAAGCCCCCCAAGCCCACCCAGGCTCGGGGAAAGCAGCTGCTCCTCAGCGCCCCTGAAGGGCAGGAGGACAAGGGCCCTGAGGCTCCTGGCCCCGCCCCCAAGGTACAAAGTCCTGCCCCTGAGGCATCTTCTGAGTCCCAGGCTGGCGCATCTGCTGAGGGAGTGTTTTCTGTGGACTTTGAGAAGATCTACAAGTACCTGTCATCCATCTCCCGCGGCTGCCACGGCCCAGAGCTTTCTGCAGCTGGTGAGAAGGGAGGACCCGGGGCTCTGGGGGTGGGAGTCCCTGGTGGCAAGCCCCACCCTCCCCTCACCATCCCCTTTCCATCCATCTCCAGAGGCAGCTGTGGTCCTTGACTTGCTCATGGCACTTCCTGAGGAGTTGTCCCGCCTGCCCTGTGCCACCTTGGTTGAACATATGACAGATATGTATCTGTACCTCACAGCCCTCCAGCCCGACCCTGCCAACGGGAGCCTGGGATCTGGGGCTGAGGATGGTGGGACAGGCTCCAGGGGGCAAGAGGAAGTTGGCCAGGCCACCCCGCAGGTCCCTGAGAATGGTGGGCCCAGCGAACCGAGATCCACTTGGCAAGCAGCTGGAGTCTGCCCGTTGAACCCATTCCTGGTACCCCTGGAACTTCTGGGCCAGGCTGCCACCCCTGCAAGGTGAGGGGCCCGGTAGGCAGAGGATGCCCCCTGGCCATTAATCCCTCTTGGGCTGGCACTGCGTTGTCATGAGCATCTTGCCAGGGTGGAAGGTCCCTCCCATGGAGTGCAGTGTAGGGTGGCCTTCAAGACGCTGGATACAGGAGTTCCCTGGTGGCTCAGCGGGTTAAGGATCTGCTGTTGTCACTGCTGTGGCTCAAGTCTCTTTTGTGGCACAGTTTCAGTCCCTGGCCCGGGGACTTCCCCGTGCCGCAGGTGTGGCCAAAAAAAAAAAAAAAAATGTTCGTGCAGCAGGGGGTCTCAGAAACAGAAGCACAGTTGTACAGGGGTTCAGCTGTACAGCTGGGATACAGCTAGTGGGAGGGTTCCAACCAGGTGGCTGGCAGGTGGCTGAGCTAAAACCACAGTCAGAAACTTCCCCCCACTGATTGCCTTCTGCCATCCTCTATCCCGTGTCCTGTGGCTGTGAATAAAGTTCTTGTCAATCCCCTGGCTCTCTTTCTCCTGTGAGTTAAAGATGGAGTCGGGGCCCAACGTTCCAGAAAGAGCTTGGAGTGCTGGGGACCGAGGCGGGGCCATGCCAGGGAGGAGGATGCGGTTGTCAGTAAAGGCTGCTGCCGCCAGGTTCAGTCCAGTGCCATCTGGAATGACCTTGGTTTGGCTGTGAGCGGACCCTTAGTGATTGGAAGTTCCAGGCCTGAGCCTGTCAGGTGTCAGGGAAAGGTTTTCAGAGCCTGATGCCCTCCCATCATACAGATGGAGGCGTGAAGCCAGCAGAGTGACAGGTGGTCAGGTGGGGGGAGCTGGCCCTTGGTTAGAGGTGAGCTGCCTGTGTGGCAGGAGACTGGAGGGTGGGAACTGAGTCCCTGAGGTGACCTTGGGGAAGCAGGTGGTGGGGGCAAGCTGGAGAGGCCTTAGCAACAGGGAAGGGGGAGTGGAGCTGGGTGGAGGAGGGGCCGGGGTCCTGGCTGCTGTCAAAAGCCTAAAACTCCTGGAGGTGCCGCTGGGTCTCCCTGCACGGCCCCCTCCGGCAGCCTCCCTGGGGGCTCAGGGCAGGTTGGGAAGGCGGAGCAGGGGAACCAGGTGTCTTGGGGATGCACCACCTTCCCCCAAATCTAAGCAGCCCTCTGAAAGCTGATGAAGTTCCTGTTCCCAGAGCCTGTGCTTTCACACAGCCTTCCTTTTATAGAAACGCTCCCCACACACATTGCACACGGCTCCCCGGGCTCACAACACATCTCCCAGGCGGCCTCAGTGCGGAGCCAACCCACTCTATGGCCACCACCCCACAGCCCCAGACCCGCGGGCTCCAAAGTGCACATGTTGATGGTGTGACCGAGGGAGTGGGTCAGAGAGGTTTTGGGCTGCGGGTATGGGCACTGCCAGGAAGCCAGGCCAGTCCTTGGCTACAACCTCCAGGGCTGGCTGAGGGCGCCCCAGCCCAGCTCCCAGGCTAAATCCATTCCAGCCTCCGCCCCCAAGTCTCTCTCAGTGGAGGGAAAGGAGGGTGGTCTTGTCTCCTCCCAGAGCCAAGGGGATGGAGATGGCTATAAGTCAGTCCCCTGGAGCGAGCGTCCACGCAGCTGATAAGAGTCTGCAGGGGTCAGACCTGGGTCCGAGCTCTAGCCTGGCTAGCAAGCCAGCTATATGGGCAAGTCACTCAACCTTCCCTGACCGGAGTTCCCTGGCCTGGACAATGGGGAGGCTAACAGCGCTCCCTGTCTGGGTCCTGAAAATGAGACAGGCCACGTGCAGGAAGCACCAACTTAACTCGCTGCTAGGCATGCAGTAAGCGCTCAATAATAGTTTTATTAACACCACGGCTCAGAAGCAAGGAGGAGTGAGAAGGCCTGGGGAGGGTGAGGGGAGGGTGGCACGAGGGGTGGGGGAGGTGGCAGGAGGGCCCGTGGGTGGAGGTGCTGACAGAGGAAGGGGGCTCTGACCTGAAATGGGGCCTGGCCTGGGGGCAGGAGGGAGCCTGTCCGTGCTCTCCCTCCACGGAAAGCGCCACGCATCCTGGATACTGCAGGCATTGTCGCTCTTCAGGCTTTGTCTCCGGGGCCAGGGGCACAGGACATGTTGGTTTGCAGCGGTGACCCCGTGGGCTCAGGACAGCCTGCCCCGAAGGGCCAGAGCCTGAGAAGGGGCTCAACGCTTGGGGGGGGGCGGGGCGGGCGGCTAGGGAGCGAGGATGGCCAGACGACAGAGGAGGGAGGGCGAGGGACACGGGGGTTCCAGAATCCAGGAGCGGACATGACACTCATGCTGGGCGGCAGGACAATAGCAGAGCCACCTACACGCTGGGGGCGGAGGGGCGGGGGTCTTCTTCCCACCCGGGCTTTAGAGTCGGGGGCCAGCCAGCTTGCTGAGTTAGGGAGAGAGGACAGAGTGGGATAAAGGCACGAAGTGGGGCTCCGGCCTGGCCAGGAAGGAAGATGGGAGGGGTCTGGGCAGGGAGGGGTTGGACTTTTCCTAGCGCCCTCCCCTCTCAGGCTGCTGGCTCGGGGGCAGGAGCCAGAGCGCCTTCCAGGCCTGGCGGCGCCCCGTCGGATCAGCCCCGGGAGAGAGACCCCGCAGAGGGCCGGCCGGGGGCGCCGCACCACTCAGACCAGCGCGTAGTCGAACTGCCCGCGCTCGAGCGCCTCCTTGTGGTCGGTCCAGGACGAGGCAGGCATGCGGCTGTAGGGGTCGAGCAGGATGCGCACGCAGCGCACCATCAGCAGCACCAGCACCACGAGCAAGCACAGCACGAAGGCAAACACGGTGCGCTGCTCCGCGTCCAGGCCCGCGCCCACCGGGGGCCCCGTCGACGGCGGCAGCGGCTCGGGGGACAGCGTCCACGTTGCGCTCATGGCTCACATCGCCGCGCGCCCTGCGGAGGAGGGGGCCCGCACCGCGGGCGGGGATGAGGCTGCGTCCTCCCGCCGCCGCCCTACCTTGCCGAGCCCCCGCCCCCGCCCGCGCCTCGGTTCCCGGGATACGCCCATGCCTGGCCGGCAGGCACCCAACTCCGGGCGTGCGCGCAGGTGGGGATGCTAAGAGCAGGGAGAGCGAGCCCCGACCCGCCCGGCCCGCACACAACAGGTGCGAACGCGCGGCCCGGGCGGCATGGCTGGCACGAGACCCGGCTCCACCGCCCAGCTCCCTTTGTTCTAGCGTCCCGGGGACGCCCCCTCCCCCACCGCCCCCGCCCCGCCCCGCCGCGCCCCTCACCCTGGTCTCCACCGGGACCGGGACCGAGCGCCCGGCAGCCGCACTCTCTTCCAGGACTCGTACCCGCTCCGCTCTTGGCCTCTCCCCGGCGGCCGCAGCGGCGGCGGCCCGGGCTCAGCCCACCCCACCCGCCCCTGGAGCGGCGGAGACCGAGGCAAGCAAGCAGCGCGCGAGCCGGGCCGCCGCGACTGTTCCCATGGCGACGGGGGCGGGGCCGCCGCGGGGGGCGGAGGCTGCGCCGAGAACGGCGCGCGGGCCCGCAACCCGGCCCCGCCCCGAGGCGCAGGGGAGACCGCCGTCCCCAAAGAACCCTGAGCACCCAAGACTTCGCCCCGCACCCCCAAACCTCCGGCCACACTTCAGCTCCCATACCCCTACCCTCTGCGACTGACCCCTCACCCAGACTCCGTTGGGGGGAATCCCAATGCTGCCATAACTCATATGGTACTCAAGGTCCTCCATCTCCAGGGACCCCAACCGTCTTAGAGACCCCAGCCAGATCCCTAAAAACCTCTGTAGCTTTCATGGACAACACCCCCCCCCCCATTCTCTCTCCATACATATGCAGGGCGGGCAGGGCTCTGCCCATGCAAGGCCACTGCCTCATCTGTTCCCTCAGTGACCATGACTGACTGCCACGCTGGCACCCACCACGCCCTCCTCAGTCCCAGCTCCCCACCCCAGTGACAGACACCTTGGACTACCTAAGTTGCTCTCCTGCACTTCGGTGTTTTATTATTTCCAACTCTCCAGCATATATACAGGATAATAAGGGCACCGCTTTAAAAAAAAAAAAAAAGGAGCTAAAATGGCCTGGCTGATGTGGCCAGTGGGCCCAGGCCCCACCACCCCGTCCTGGGTGGGAGTCTCTGGGCTGGGGGCCTCTGTGGCCTGCCAGCCAGCAGTCCCCGTGGGGCAGAGGGGCGTAGAGGGGCTGGCGCTGTGCGGAGCAGCCCCCTCTCCACCCTGCCCCTCCCATCCGGCTAATTTTGCAGCTGTCCTGGCAGAGTGGGACAGAGCCAACAGTCTTGTCCCCAGAGGTCTAGTTGCTGCAGGTGGATACGGGTCCCCCCTGTGTGTCTGCAGGAATGATCCAGCCCCAGAGGCCCTGGTGGTGGCCACTGCACTCAGAGGACCTGCTCTGTGCTGGAGGCGGAGATGTCCAAGAGCCGCCAGGCCGCATAGGGGTTGAGCTCATCCTGGTCTCGGCAGAGCGCCCACACGTACAACATTCGCAGTACCTTGTCCTGCAGAATCAGAGAAGGGTCAGGGCTGGGGGCAGAGGGCAGGCTTGGCACCGACACCAGAATGGGCCGGGGCAGGGCAGGATCAGATCAGGGCAGAGACCAGGGAGCGGCGCTGGGGTGTCGGCCTGGGTCTGGGGTCCACAGCAGTGGCTGGGACAGAGGCTGTAACTCAGGACTTGGTCAAACCAGACAGATGTGCCACCCTCTAACCTCCACCAGGTCCAACTAGGGCCCTGGGACTTCTCCAGGTGCTGCCCTGCCATCCCCAGGCTGTCACAGAACCCTGACTCTGACCTGCTCGCAGTGCAGGGTGGCCAGGGGCTGCCACCCGGCTGTTCCTGCCCCGTTCTCTTCCCTCCTTACTCACCGGGTCGCCCTCGACCACCTCGCCTTTGGGGTTCTTGATCACCATCACCAGCTGGGCCTGGAAGGTGATGATCAGCACAGGCCCCTGTTCCATCATCTTGCCCATGGCCAGCTGCGGGGGTGACAGGGCAGGTGGGCCTCAGAGGATGGTCTGCAGCCCCATGCCTGCTGCCCCCCTCCAGGCACAGACCCCCCACTTTGGCACCCCATGTGCCATTTCCAAGTGGGCACCTCCCGACTGCAAGATGGAATCTCAAACTGCGAAGGCAGGCTGGCTCCGTGCAGCCTGTCGGCTCCCCACAGGGAGGACATGGAGGCCGAACAGACCCGGGTGGGGTGGGAGGGCCCCCGAGCAGTCAAGGTGCAGGGAAATATCAGGCTTTAGGGGCCTCGCGGGACCCTGGGTCGAGGCAGCAGCACCCCACGGGGCATCACTTGATTAAGAATTCCCCGCTGCAGGACTATGGAAACCTTGCACTGAAAGGGACCAGTAAGGTCATTTAGTCCAAGTGCCTGCCTGCGCTGGGACTCCTCCAGGGATGGGGAGCTCACCCCTTCTAACTGAGCGCATTTCCAATCAGCACCCCTCCCCACCCCAAGGCCAACCCGCTACCCCCTGAAAAGGCACTCACGTCGATGTTGTCGATGTCCAGGATGCGGGAGTGGAACTGGAGGCCCAGGGCCTTGGCCTGCTGGATCGGGTGGGCCAGCTGGCTGTAGGTCTGCAACAAGAAGCCAGTCGCCCCGTGTGGCTGGGCCACCTAAGAGCGAGCTTCCCAGGAGGCTTCCTGCCGGCGGGCTCACCAGCAGTTTCGTGCTTTCGGCTCGTGCACCTTCCAGAAATGGCTCCTGGCGCCTGGGTGTGCTGCGCCAGGAGTGGCAGATGCCAGGAGCACGGGTCCAAGCAGGGAGGCTGGTGCCACCCGTTTGCTGGCTCGCACCACACACTTCCCTCTCATTACAGAGACAGCACTGTATCAACACTATTGAAAGCGGTATTCATCAGGGAATCTGGTAGTTCTCCTGGAATGCAATTGGAAATACACTCCCAGAGGGAAGTTGAGGCCTTCTGGCTGATCTTGAACCTTCCCATGTTCGCCTCATCGCGGATCTTGGCCTGGAACCAGACGCCTTTTCTAGGATTCGTTCTGCCCCACAGCTGCTCTGGGGTGAGCTGCCTGGCTCTGCCTCCTTCTCACTGACCAGTCCCTGTGGGTGGCTCTTGGCCACAGGCTGCCTGTTTCTCCTATGCGGTCAGGGGCACTTCCTATGATACACGAACCCTCTAGAACCTGCTCCCAAGCCCAGGACACAGCGGCCTCGTATCTCAACAAGCAACCATGACGGGAGACATTCCAACAGCACCCACTTTTTATGCAGGTAACTGATGCACGAAATGGGGAAAAAAAAAAGTGGGAATCCAGTTGCTTGTGTGGTTTCTTAAAGACGCCATTCCCACCCCCAAGTTAACTTGTTTAAAAAAATTTTTTTTAATATAGTTGAAGAGATGCCATTTTTCAAAACACCCCTGTGAAAGTGGCTACAACCTCAGCTGTGTTTCCAGGGGCACCACTGGCAGCTCTGGCAAAGAAAACTGACCACATCCTAATGATCCTGACATTTAAAAAAAAAAAAAAAAACCAAACCACTCACAAATGCCTGCTGGATTAGTCACCAGGCAGGGGAGTATTTAAAAAGAAAATCTGACATCTTCTCTGCTTTTTCCAAGTTGTTTGTGAGCTGGCTACAGAATAGAACCAGCCAAAAGAGACTGGATTGCTCAATATCAAGAAGCTGGGGCGGAGGGTAAAAAAAAAAAAATCAAAGAAAAATAAGCCCCAAGAAGACACAGGTCAGGGAGTGAGGAGCAGGGTGAGGCAAGGTAGCCTGGCGAGACAGGAGCCCCGTGGGGACAGGGAGGCTGCCAGGAACGGGCAGGGCAGACAGTGTGCTCCTGAGGACGCCTGACCCGCTGCCACACAGCCCAGCCCCACCTGTGGCCCGGAACCCGGAGCCCCGAGTCCAGGGAGCAGCCGGGCCTCGTCAGAACGCGCGGCTCTTCCCCGGGAGGGAATCTGTCAATGTCGGTTTTGATCTGTGTTTCGGGATCTCGCAACGAGAACGGCTAACGGCCCCAGCCAGCGCCACGCGTCCCGGAGCGCGGCTTCTGTCTATGCTGCACCCGCACGACCGCCACAGGACTGGCCGGTGCTTTAACTCCAGGGAAGGGAGGTGGCGCAGGTCACGGGGCAAACCCAGCTTGCTGGCCAGCACCCACCACCCTCGAGCAAGGGACCCTCGAGCCCTGAGGGGACACTTAGTGCGCCCAGAGTTATCTGCTGTCTCTGTCCACTCTCCGACCCCTAGGCCCCAGCCTGCAGCAGCAGGGCCCCCAGCCCGTCGGCCCTTCCCAGACTGAGCCACCCAGGCAGATCTTTGAACTGTGATTTCCTTTCAGGCCTAAAGAGAAAGAAAAAAGAAAAAAACACAAGCGAGCACTCACAGCTTCATAGCACCAGTCTTTGAGAATGTCGAGCTCTCCAGAAATCATAGCCTAAAAAGGGAAAGAGAAAAAAATAAGCGTGAGAATGAGAGTGGGCTTCTGAGGCAGGAAGACTCTCGAGAATGTTCTCTGCTGAGAACCTTTCCTCCACAGGCCCCTGCCGCAGCCTGCGGGTCCCGGTCTGGAGAAGGGAGGCCAGGTCGGGCTGCAGCGGTGGGAGCGGAGCCCCCGCGTGTACCGGGGCCGGGCGCCCCGTCACTGACAACGGGGCCGGGAGGAAGGGAAGGTGGCAGCGTCTGGGCTCTCACCCGGGCCGGGAAACCAGCCAAGGAGGTTTCTGCCTCCCAGGGGCTGAGGCTTTGGAGAGCCAGGCCCGTGGTGAGGGTTCCCCAGGAACCCGGGGCCGAGGCTGGATCTGGCAGGGAGGGTCCCGGGGCAGGGGCACCGGTGGGAAACCGCAGGGAGTCTGGAGACAACCTCAGCCTGGAAGATTCTGCCTGTGCTCAGGACGCTGCTTTGGGGCTGCTAGGTTCTGACCTCCTCCCAGCCCTGCCCCAAGGGTGGTGAGGGACTTGGGAAACTGGAGGGGGAGAGGGGACCCCATGGAGGCAACTCAGGAGGAGGGAACATGGGGGGGGCTACCAATGGTCCGGCTAAGGGCCTTCCAAAGGCCTCTGGCTCGGCCGGGCTGCAGACGCCTAGGCTCCTGCCAGGGTTTGGGGCCACAGAGGAGTAGAGACATGGCAGGGAAAAGGCAGCCAGCCTCGGGCAGGGGACCTGAGCAAGGCAGAGGGTGACCTTGAGCAAGCCACCCCCTCCTTGTTTATAAGACACAAGGAGAGGCAAGACAACCAGAAGATAGGAGGCAGGATTCCCAGAGAAGAAAGCTCCCTGGGCTGCGGCGCTGCTCCTGGCTTGCGGCCCTGCTTCCCATAAGCCCTCCTCAGGCTCACAGTCAGAGCAGCAGCTTCTCCCAGCTCCCGCAAGGACCCTGGTCCCTGGAGACAAACACCTGGCTCCAGGCAGCTTCAAGGGAGAAACTTCAGGAAGAGCTCAAGGGAAACAAGCTGGGTACGACTGGCTCCACTGGGCGAGAAACTCAGTCTCCAGGGTAGACACCCGCCGTGGGCAAGACCAGAACAGTCAAGCACCCGCCTGGGGACCAGCAGGGGCCGCAGGTGACCACAGGGGCCTGTTTTCTCAGAGGTGCTCTACCGACAGGGGCCAGGCCTGCGGGGTGGTCAGGCCTCTGAACACCGGAGCCAAGTCTTCACTCAGAAATCCCGCCCGCAGCCAAGCGGCCCTGGCAGAAGCTTCCATTGGGCCACAGCACCCGCCGGGTGCACACCCACCTCCAGGACGTTGGGGATGATGTCGTTCTCGCACTGCCGCAGGAAGCGCTCCTTGTCGAAGGCGGGGTCCACTCGCAGGATCTCCGTCAGCACCTCTGACATCTCAGTCTTCGAGAACAGGCCCCCTGGGGCAGCCGAGCCAGGAGTGGCGTGAGGGCCGGGGACCCCTCCCCCCTGCCGGCTCCGGTCGGGGTGGGGACGGTCCTGGGGCAGCCCACTCACCCAGCAAGTCTGTGACCTTGTCTGTCAGCACGCGGGACGCCCGAATGAGGGCATTGTCGCTTTCGTCGTATTTCATCTTCATCTCAAAGAACCCTGTGGGGGGTGACAGGCGTCAGGGACCCTTCTGGAAAGACACCCTCACTCCACCGTGGCCCCCGCGCAGATGTAGCCAGTGAGGGGGACCTCACAGAGCCTGCGTCCCCCTCGGAGCCCAGTGCCTGCTCGCCGACCTCGGGGGCTGCAGAGACCCCTCTGCTGTGGGCTCGGGGGGGGGGCACCCCGCTGCCTGCCGCTTTCACTACAAAGGAAACACAGCCCTCCGGAGACCCTCACAGGATGAGGGACAGGTTCCCTACCAGCCCCAGGCTGCGCAGAGGCTCAGGCCCTCCTGAGCTGGTTCCCGGCCTCCAAGGGGACGTGTCGAGTTCAAATCCCCAGCTGCACCATCAGGGGCATTTGCGCCTGGCTGCCCCACCACCACACGGGCCCCAGCCCCGACGGCAAGGCCCCTGCCGCCCAGGCAGATGTGCCGGGTGCTTCCCCTCCGGCCGCTCTGCTGCTCACTCGCTAGGCGACACTGCAGGAGTGACCGGTCCTCTCTGACCTCGGTCTCCTCCTCTGTGGAATGGGCGTCTGCCCTATGCCCAGCCCTCGGCGAGTACTTGCTGTGTCTACTGTCACCGCCCTGACGTCAGCCAATCCCGTGAGACGTGCGCACTCACGGTTGAACACCACGTTGTTGTCCCTGAAGTCCTTCCACTGCTGATACCACTTGGAGTCCTTGTGCAGCACCACCCCCAGGGCCTCCCTGCGGAGGTGAGGGACGCGGTGAGCGGCAGCCCCGACAGTCAGTCGCAGCGCCCACGCCGCCTCCTCTCCTGGCCTCCTGCTGTCTCCTCCCCCCAGCCCCCTCCCCCGAGCCTCTCAGGGGAGCTGGGGAGCCCTGAGCAGAAAGAAACCCCACAAAGTGACTTGGCAAATGGACCGCAGGGCGGGTGCCGAAAAGGGAGGTCAGGGGGCAGGTGCCTCAGCCGATCTGGTACCTACTCGTTGGCCTCAAACACTTTCTCTTCCTTGAATTTCTCTCCTGCGAACTCTTTCCTTTTCCTGAGCCGCTCGGGCCGCCGGTAGGGCCCGGTCTGCCCCAGGACGCTCTCGTCGATCTCCTTCTTCACGGACTCCACGCCCTGCGGGGCACAGCGGCGGTGAGGAGGCTGGGGGCCTCCCGACACCCCGGACCAGCAGCGTCGGGTCACACCTGCTGCGGACCCACCCCCAGGGCTGCGGCGTCCCCGGATCTCAGGGTCATCTGGCCTCGGTGCACCCGAGCCTGGGGCTGGCAGGAGGCAGACGCACAGAGGGGAGACCCCAGCTCTGCCTGACTCGCGCCCCCTCCCCTTCGAGAGCTGCCCCCAGAGGCTCCCGACACGGAGACAGATTCCTCGCTCTCCCTGGAAACTTCCTCCACATGGACCAGAAACTGAGGCGGGGGCTTCTGAGAACTGCCTCCGCCCCGGCGCCGCCTCCAAGCTGCTGCCAAGTCTGTGAATCCCACCTCCCCAAACCCCCGGCCCCACCAGGCCCACCACCCAAGACACTCTCTGGCTTCCTCTGAGCCGCTGCCGGAACCCTCATCTGGTGGCCCTGTGGTGGCTCTGGCCAAGCCAAGCTGTGGGGGGCACCCCCAGCCAGCGGTGCCTGCTCCCTCGGCCTGGTACCTTCCCCAGGAGTTCCTCTGTCCTACGTGACTCGGAAACTGCCTGTCCCTAACCTGTCCCTGGACCTCTGAGAGCAGGAACTTGGACTTTCTCTCCTGAGGCCTGTGGACAGCAGAGGGCCGGCACGTGGTTAAACTTTGACAGGTATTTACGGGGAATTCAGGACCTCAAGGAACCCCAAGCCGGACAGCCACTAGAGGCTCTTGGGACGTTAACTGGAGCTCCCCAGGGGCTGTGACCTACTCACAGCCATGAAGCCAGGAGGGGCCGAGGACCAGTGCGCTGTGTGCTCAGTGAGGCCTGTCTGGGGCTGAGCTCAGAGGCAGGAGCGCCTGCAGGCACGAGCCCCAGCCCAGCTCACCTGCGAGAGGGCTTTGAAGGCGGCAGTCCTGCCAAGCTTCTCCCCGCCTTTGGACACCGACTCAGCCGACTGCTTGGCGGTCTTGGCTGCTTCTTCCACACCCTCCTTGATTTTCCGGCCAAGGTCACTTTTACTGACTTCGTCGAGACTCTACTGAGACAGAGAGGGGATGGTGCCGGGGCGGCTCCCGCTGGGGACCTGCAGGAGCTCCCCCAGAGTGACGAAGGGTGGCAACGGGCATGCACAATTTCTGTGGCACCAGACCGTGGGGCTCTGGGCTGCAGGTCTTCAAGGGCTGTACAGAAGCGGCAGCCCCAGGGGGAGGAAAGTGGGCTGTCCTTAAAGCAGAGCCCTGCCCCCCACTCCCCAGCCCAGAACAGAGAAACAAAACAGGAGCAACCAAAAGAAAAGTCCACCAGGCCTTCCAAGAATCTTACTGCCACCTCCACCCTCACCCGGGAGCGGGGTTTCCGTGCCCCCTTCTCTCTGAGGGCAGGAAGCCAACATCTTCAATTCCCTTCCTGTCTCTGCTTGTGGCACAGAGGCTCGGAACTTGAAGTGCAGGCAAGTGGGCCAACCTGACCTCCCCCTCCTTGCTACGGGCATCCTGGACTTCAACTCTGGAAGCCTCCAACCAGGCTGGCTCGTCCCTGCTCCCAATCCCACACCCTGCCTGGGTGCCAGCTCCTCCGGCTACTCCCAGCGCTGCATCCCCCCACCCCCTCCAGAGGCGAGGAACAGACGGCCGGGAGCCGGGCCCAGGGGCCGTACCTCCTTCACGGAGCCTGTGATAGCCCCCAGCTTCCTCCTGATCGCCTCGCCTGTCCGCATGGTTTCTGATTCGATGGTTCTCTGCGATGAAGGATGTTTGTCTTTGTGTCGAGATACAGCAATTACAGAACAAGCAAAGGTCCAGAGAAGCATTTTCTCAGCAGCTCTTTCCCCGCCGGACAGCCCCCGCCTGACCCCATGGCCTGGCAGGTAGTCCCGGCAGGTGAAGGGTGAGACAGGGACCCTCCTGAGCCCAGAGACCCAGGCCCAGCTCCTCTCTCTGGGTGGCAGGGGTGGTCTGGCCTGTCTGCCCATCAGTGATTTATGGGTGGGCGTGTGGGGTGCTGTTCTCAGCATTCTCCGGCCCTCTGCCCCCCCTCACCCACGCTGCCCCAGCCTTGGCCTGCTCTGCGCCCAGGCACCCCCTCAGCCCACTCCTCTTCCTCAGTGAAAAGGAAGGGCCACCTCCTATAAGCTCGAATTCCTCACAGGCGTTACATCCAAGCAAGTGGCGGGGATACTCAGGGGGAACAGGCCTCGCCCAGGGCCTGGGAGGGCGGCCACAAAACCCGCAGGAACCAGGCCTAGTGCCCAGCGTAAGATGGGGATGCTGCACCCGCCTCCTGGAGCCCTTGTTTTTATTTTTTTAAATTTATTTTGTCTTTTGTCTTTTTTTTTTTTTGTTTTTTT
>PVHT021183507.1:5522626-5576736 GCA_004024745.2 Catagonus wagneri
TTTTGCCTTTTCTAGGGCCGCACCCGCGGCATATGGAGGTCCCCAGGCTAGGGGTCTAACAGGAGCTGTAGCCGCCGGCCTTCACCACAGCCACAGCAATGCGGGATCCGAGCCGCGTCTGCAACCTACACCACAGCTCACGGCAACGCCGGATCCTTAACCCACTGAGCAAGGCCAGGGATCAAACCCGCAACCTCATGGTTCTTAGTCGGATTCATTAACCACTGAGCCATGACGGGAACTCCATGTCTTTTGTCTTTTTAAGGCCGCACCCGCAGCATATAGAGGTTCCCAGGCTGGGGGTCGAATCAGAGATGTAGCTGCCAGCCTGCACCACAGTCATAGCAACGCCAGATTCGAGCCGCGTCTGCGACCTACACCACAGCTCATGGCAACACTGGATCTTTAACCCACTTAGCAAGGCCAGGGATCGAACCTGCATCCTCATGGATGCCAGTCAGTTTCATTTCCACTGAGCCACAACGGGAATTCCTCGGAGCCCTTATGATAAAGGGCACCAAGCCCGTTCACTGGCAGCCACTCCACGAGAGGTGGCAGCAATGATTAATATAATGATTACAGCAGGCCCGTAACCCACTTTCTACCCGTCTTACTCAGGGGACCAGGACGGGGAGGCCCTGGGGAACAGCGCACCTCAAACCCAGTGCACGAGGGGTCACCTGGGGGCCCAAGGGAGATGCGGATTCTGACCCAGCAGGTCGGGAGGGCGCCGACACCCTCCCAGTGCTGCTGGTCTGCAGAGAGCATCTCGGTCTCACGGCAGAACTGGAAGGTGGGGCGGCCCACCCCTGTCCCCTGGCTCCCCTTCATCAGTGACCCTACCTCTGCCAGCTGCCCCACCTCTGCCCTGAGAGGGAACCCTGGGAGCAGGCGGGCCAGCCGAGGAGACGCGAAGCAAAGGGACTCACATATTTCCTCCTGGCTTCCTGGAGTGCATCGGACTCTTCCAGCTTCCTGGCCTCATCTCGGAACTTTTTTATACTTTCTTTCATTTCTTTGTTCTTGGCTAATTCTTGCTTGATGTTATCTAGCAAGCCAGAGATAAAGCCTTTCCTGTTTCCAGAAGAATAGGATCTGGACTAGAAAGAATGTAAGACAAAAGGATTTGTTTTTTATTTTCGTCTTTCTGTTGACAGAGGTTTAACAATGAAGAGCCAGATCTTTTATTTATTTTAGTTGTACCTGTGGCATGTGACAATTCCCCGGCCAGGGATCAAACCTGCGCCACAGCAGTGACCCAAGACACAGCAGTGCCAATGCCAGTCCTTAACCCACTGAAGCACCAGTGAACTCCAAGAGCTATCCCTTTCAGAAGAGTTTAAAAGAGAAGTTAAAAAAACACTAATGACCGGAGTTCCCATTGTGGTACAGCAGAAACTAATCTGGCTGGTTACCCATGAGGATGTGGGTTTCGTCCCTGGCCTCGCTCAGTGGGTTAAGGATCTGGGGTTGCCGTGAGCTGTGGTTCATGAAGACGTGGCTCAGATCTGGCAGTGCTGTGGCTGTGGCGTAGGCCAGCAGCTGTGGCTTTTTTCCTCCCTTTTTTCCTTTTGAGTTCCCAGGCTACAGATCGAACCAGAGCTACAGCCGCGGGCCTACACCACAGCCGCAGCACCGGTGGTGTGGGAACTTCCTCATACCCCAGGTGCCCACCCAACACAGAGCATGCCCCCTAACCTCACCTGCAGACCACCATCAACGGTGATGTATCGGTATTGGTTCATCAGTTGTAACAAATGTAGCGTCCTGACCGCAGGACAGTACAAGCCTGGAAAAACTGGGGGTGAGGTGGGAGGAGAGGGGGAGAGGAGGTTGATGGGCACTCCCTGCACTTTCCACTCAATTTCTCCAAAAATCGAAAACTACTCCAAAATATGAAGTCTTTTAGAAAGAAAACAAAATGCTAGGCTCCCTCTCCATCAGGGGAAAGACTGGTCAAGAAATAGGTGCAGCTTCGAATCCTCATGGGGCCTCAGACAGGCCCAACCAGGACAACACCCAGTGGACCCTTGTCCCAGGACTAGAGTTCCTTTTTTCCCTCTTTTTTTTTTCTTCCCTTTTTAGGGCCATACCTGTGGCATGTGGAAGTTCCCAAGCTAGGGTTCGAACTGGAGCTGCAGATGCTGGCCTACACCACAGCCACAGCAATGCCAGATCAGAGCCATGTCTGCGACCTATACCACAGCTCACAGCAATGCTGGATACTTACCCCACTGAGTGAGGCCAGGGATCGAACCTGGGTCCTCATGGATGCTCGTCAGATTTGTTTCTGCTGAGCCACAACAGGAACTACCCCCAGGGCTAGAGTTGAGAGCCAGGAAAAGGCCCTATCCTTGGGCTTCTGGGGCCGGGGTAACTTCTTCCTCTGGGGACATTCCCAAGCCCCCAGCTGGCATTCACATGTCACCCATGGGCCTGGGCACTGGCACAAATCTCTTTCTCTCGGCACACAGGATCACAGTCACCAAGAGCTCAAGCTTAGGGTCTCCCCCATCCCACACAGAAAAACCCAACCCTACACACACAGAGGCCAGCAGACGGCCGGAGGCCCTGCTCTGGGCACAAGAGCCAGCCCTGCACGCTGCCCTGCTCAAGACACAGGCTTCAGAGTCAGACACAGCGGGTTCCCTGCTTCACTCCCTGTGTAACTAAGCGTGCGGTCAGGAAAGAGAAAGCTTAAAGAATGCGAGTGAGTCAACTCACAGGGAAGTGGCCACATGTGTTCAGCTGCTCCCACCACTCCCATGGGCATGCTGGGTGGCTACGGGCTCACTCAACCAGTTTCCAGGGGCGGCTGACTCCCCAGCCCCCATCCAGCCCCAGGGAAAGTGGCAGCAAGTCTGGGTGCTGCTCCACAGGCGGGCGGGCCCGGCCTGGCATGGGCAGGCCACTATCTGGTCTAATTGTGCCCTGGCCAGCCTTTTTCCTGGGGAAGTTCAAGTTCTAAGGCTGCAGGGACTGCCCCGGCTCCCAGCAGCCCATCACTCTCACTCCAGGGCTGCAAACGGTGGGTGTGGGGGGCAGGGCTGGATAACTAGGGGGAAGGGCCAAAGGGCACGTCCCACGCCTGTGACAGCCCCAGGACAGGATCAGGAGATAAGGCCAGAGTGAGGCAGGCACAGGTGACCTGAGGGCTGAGATGAGACTCAGAAGAGCGGGGAGGCGCAAGCATGTGAATTTGGAGCCAGTGTGCAGTTTGGGGCTTCCTTTCCCATGGTGGTGAGGCACCAACACAGTTGAAGAGAAGTGACAGGGAGGGCAAAAGCTCTAGAAGATGCTATCTGTGAGGAAAAACGTAGAAAGGGCGATATAGCCTGGGGAAATTCAGCCCCAGGAAATGATGGGTGACGCTGCCTGTCATGAAGAAGAGGGCATAGCCTTGCTTGGTGAAGGACCCACACGTGGGAACCAGGAGGTGGACTTGGGCTCAGAAGAGGGAGGGCTTTCTAGCCACCAGAGCTGAGGCACGCCACTGTGTGAGGCAGAAGCCTTACCCTAACGGTGTGGAGCACTTCCCAGGATACCAAGAGGACCAGGCCCGCTGGGCGCTATAACTCCGAAGGTCTTAGATGTGGAATGCCTGCCAATTACACGCCCCCCACAGTTCAGGCAGAGTCCCGCAGCCCTCTCTCCTGTCAGCTCGATCTGATGTTAACACCTCCCCCGCCTGCCTGCTTGCTGAGTCCTGAGTCACTCACCAGGGTCTGCTGTCCACTTGGCCAGGGCATCTGACAGGTACCCGGGGGGAGCAGCCCTACGTTGTGGCTGGATAGAAAATGGACTCCGCTGCTGAAGCATCTCTAATTGAGGGAGGAAAGAGAAAAAGATCCATTCAAATCAGAGGGTGACGAGGAAGTATAAGTAGGCCACATTAAAACACAGGGGTCGCCTGAGACTTATCTGATGATTTTTATCACATATTGGCTGCATGTTGATGCCCTGCAATCTTCCCAGATTCTGAGAGGCCAGAGGAATCTGGTGGAGAGAGAATGCTGGATTTGCAACCCCAGGGCCCATATCTACCCTCCCGCCTCTAAACCTGGGGGAATCCAGAAGGGTCCTAGGACATGCCAACCGATGGCAGAAGAAGGCTAGCGGTCCCAGTCTGATATAATGCCTGAATATGAAAATGGGCAGGCTGAGCCTCGATGCCAGCGGCAAGCAGTCTTCTCTCACCAGCCCACCCTACTTTTGCCAGCTTTGGAAAACCAGAGACCCAGGCTTCCAGAGGTAAACAAAACTCTAGAATAAACCATGTCCTGGTCCAAGGTTGGGCATGCAAGCAACAGTAACTTAGGGAGGACACTTGGATCAAGATGCTGCTAACCTCTCATGAAAGGCATTTCTTCTCCTACCAAAGGATGAACTTAACCTCTAGGAGGGAAGCTCCTTGCAGGTCCTGTTCAATGCTGCACCCTAGCACTCAGCTCCAAGCCAGGTGCACAGATGTCAGTGATCTGACAGAACCACTCTTCCAGTTCCACATTCCCCGGGCTTTTCCCTGTTCTATGCTTCCTGTCTCCAAGAGCTCAAAGCAACATCCCAAACTTACATGGATACCATGATTACCTATAGCTACTCAACAGTAACTCCTGTGGGTTTAAATAACTTGTTTTACTCCTCTAAATGCCTATACCCGGAGTCACTAACTTCAGCAACAGTCTGAAATAGAAGTGGATGGCTGTAGGAGTTCCCCTGTGGCACAGTAAGTTAAGGACCTGGCTTTGTCACTGCAGTAGCTCAGGTCACTGCTGTGGCGCAGGTTCAACTCCTGGCTCAGGTACCTCCTCATGCAGCAGGCAAGTTCTTGTGGTGGCTCAGCACTAAAGAACCTGACTAGTATTCAAGAGGATGAAGGTCTGATCCCTGCCTTCACTCAGTGGGCTGAGGATCTGGCACTGCCATGAGCTGCGGTGTAAGTCACAGATGCAGCTTGGATCTGGCGTTGCTATGACTGTGGGGTAGGCTGGCAGCTGCAGCTCCAATTCGACCCCTAGCCCAGGAACTTCCATATGCCAAGAGTGCAGCCCTGAAAAAAAAAAAAAAGTGGATGTCTGTCTAACTTGGGACAAAATCCCGTAGCAGGACCAAATCTGAGGTTGGTTCTCCTTCAGTCTTATGCCCAAACCAAAATAGGTACGAATTCAACCTCTAAAACCTGACTCAAGGAGTTCCCGTCATGGCACAGAGCAAATGAATCCGACCAGGAACAATGAGGTTGTGGGTTTGATCCCTGGTCTCACTCAGTGGGTTAAAGTGTTGCTGTGAGCTGTGGTGTAGGTTGCAGATGCGGCTCGGATCCTGCGTTGCTGTGGCTGTGGCGTAGGCCGGCAATTGTAGCTCCAATTTGATCCC
This sequence comes from Catagonus wagneri, assembly GCA_004024745.2. NCBI lineage: Eukaryota > Metazoa > Chordata > Mammalia > Artiodactyla > Tayassuidae > Catagonus > Catagonus wagneri. Next base: position 5,528,003 of record PVHT021183507.1, read on the forward strand.
TAGCCTGGGAACCTCCATAGGCTGCAAGTGCAGCTGTAAAAAGAAAAAAAAAACCACCTGACTCAAAAGACATGGAGCCCAGATATTAAAAAAACTCAGTCCTGAGTCAAAAACATAATCTTCCTCATGACACTCAAGATTCCTATGATATATTTTCCTTTCTCCAGAATCTGGCTCCGGAGTCAGACTGACCCGAGCTTTGGACCAGGTCAGGCACCCCACCAGGTCTGAGACTAGCTTAACACTTACAAATTCTCAGTTTCCGAACCTGTGAAATAACGACAAGCAGCAGCAGCGTTGAGTACTATTTTCTGAATGCACTTTACAGGTCTTGACCGCCACCACATCTATGAGCCCTGGCTCTTAGCCGGGGCAACAACTACCTCCCGCACTTTCAGAGGGATTAGAAGAGGCGAAGCAGGAAATGCTCCAGGTAGGGGACCTGGCATATAAAGGTGAGCTGTGATTGTCACGTTTTGTTTTTTTTTTTTTGCCTTCTCGCCACTTTTTCTCCAGTGAGCCAGGGGCACCATTCACTCCTTGGTGCACGTGGAGTCCGGCTAGGAAGTGACGGGCAATCTGCTCCCTGCCGGGCTCCGTGCACTGCCACCCCCAGCCGGGCATGCTCGGCCCCCACCCTCAAGCCTCACTCCGGGGCCCTCGTTCCGGGGCTCTCGTTCCTGGGCCCCCGCCCCGGCCTCGGCTGACCCAAGGGACCAAACTATGAGTTTCTCGCCGAGTCCAGGGCAGGGCCGAAGAGGCCAAAGGCCTAGGGAGAAAGAGGCCCCGGCTCACGGGTCCGGAGCTCCCTAAGCCCGCCCCTTGGCTCCGCAAGTCTGCTCACCCGCGGGCAGCGACACCAGCCTCCCCGCAGCGCCGCCGCCGCCATGCTGGAGGATCCCGTATGACCTTCTGGCAGCGCGATCCGATGGCGTCATCCGCCGCGTCTGCCTGGTGCACCCTGAGCCTGGGAAAAGCGGGACCTGAAGGCGGGGTTTGTGAGAGGGACAGGCCTGTCATTGGACAGAGCTCCCAAGGGGGGTTGGGGCCGTAGCGAGAGGTCCCCGGTAGGGGCGAGGCCTGATGAGATCGGGAATTTCTAGAGATCTAGACCTCTGATAGGGTGGAATTCGGACGAGCGAGGCCTGTGACTGGATGTGGCCTGGGGGACGGGCACTCCTGTGAGATAGAGACCTTTGGTTGGATAAGACCGCGAAGGGGCGGAACCGGAGGGCGTGGATTCTATTGAGAGCGGTGATTCTCCTACAGACCACGCGGGGTTCGCGTGCTTCCGAAGAACCTCTAGACGCAGCGACTTACCCCAGGACCGGTTCATTTGGATTCTGACTGATTGACCAAAGGACCAGCTCCATATTGATTTACTCTGGCTCTCACTGGCTATGACTAGCGGTGATCAGCAGGGAGTTCCTTCAAGAGCAACAAAGAATGAACCAACTTTTGTACAGCACTTTGGGAAGGTGCCTGTTGGTTTTGGTCCAGAAAGAGAAGCTGAGACTAGGCTGGGTGTCACTCCTCCCTTGATCGATTCAGTGTGAATTGATGCACCTGGCCCTGAAAAAACTCAGGCCTCTGTCATGTCAGCACCCAGCACTATTTTCCATTTCGAGAATGCCGCCACCAAGTGGCGGTACCTTAACAATGGACATGCAATCTGAGGCTGGGGAGGGGCTGTGGCCTGGTACCCTGGGTGGGAGCTAAAGTTTGTTGCCTTTGTCCCACTGAAATCTTTTGCGTTACTAAACTGTGGTTAAAGTTTGTGGAACTTGAAAAGGAGGCAACACACACTCCCTGGCTTCAGGGTTGGACAGATCTAAGTTCTCTGTCCCTCGGGAGCCCACCTCCAAGTGAGAAGAAGGGATGAGGGCTTCCATTCTGGCTCTATTTGAAATATCTTTACTCGAAGAGAAGCAAACTTAAGTGGTTGGGATATACACATTTGTTCCTCAAAAGAAAATCTTTGCTTCCTGTAGTTGAAACCATGGAGTTGGACAGAGGTACCCAGGGAGTGGAGGTCAGGTGGGCACATCGAAGGCCCAAATGGAGGATGAAGAGCCATTAAAGGAGACTGAGCAACGCTGGTCAGCAGGTTTAACCCTCTCTCCCACCTTTTCGTAGTAGGCTGGGGTTTAAATTATAAATGTTGGGAGTTCCTGTCGTGGTTCGGCGGTAACGAAGCCCATTAGTATCCATGAGGATGAAGGTTCAGTCCCTGGTCCTGCTTAGCGAGTTAAGGATCTGGCGTTGCTGTGAGCTGTGGTGTAGGCCATAGATGGGGCTTGGATCCCGCGTTCCTGTGGCTGTGGTCTAGCCTGGCAGCTACAGCTCGGATTTGACCCCTAGTCTGGGAACTTACATATGCCTCGGGTGTGGCCTTAAGAAGACAGAAAAATATATATATAAGTTAACTGCTTCTGGGTGAAAAAGAGTTTTTTTTGTTTTTTTTTTTGTCTTTTTGCCTTTATGTGGAGCCGCACCCGCAGCACATGGAGGTTCCCAGGCTAGGGGTCCAACAGGAGCTGCAGCTGCCAGCCTTCGCCACAGCCACAGCAACGCGGGATCCAAGCCGCGTCTGCAACCTTCACCACAGCTCACGGCAACGCGGGATCCTTAACCCACTGATCGAACGCCGCAACCTCATGGTCCTAGTCGGATTCGTTAACCACTGAGCCACGAAGGGAACTCCGAAAAAGAGTTTTTAATAAACACTTTATCACCTCTTCAAAAAAAAAAGCTAATAGCAGAAGAGGACTTGGAGGGCCTTGGAAAAGGCAGGTGGGTAAGCAGTGCTGAATGCTATAGGGAGCTCAGGCAAGGCAGGCCAGGCCAGAACTGTATCCATCGCCCTTTGCCTTTTGCAATGTGGAGGTCCTTGGTGAGATGAACTAGAGGGCTTTGGTTGAAAGCCAAAGCCAAATTTCAGTGGGCTGTTTTGTTTGTTTGTTTAACAGAGGTGCTCTGAGGCCAGCTTGTACTGCCTGGCAAGAGCCAACTGTCAAATTTTTCAGGAATTTTGGATCCAGTTGTTAAACACAACCATTATTTAATAATTGGAGTTACTAAAAAAAAAAAAAAAAAAAGGGGGAGTTCCCGTTGTGGCTCAGGGGAAACGAATCCAATCAGATTAGGAACCATGAGGTTGAGGGTTCGATTCCTGGCCTCGCTCAGTGGGTTAAGCATCCGGCATTGACATGAGCTGTGGTGTAGGTTGCAGACGCGGCTCGGATATGGTGCTGCTGTGGCTGTGGCGCAGGCCGGCGGTTACAGCTCCAATTCAACCCCTTGCCTGGGAACTTCCATATACTATAGGTGCGGACCTAAAAAGAAACGAAACGAACAAACAAATAAATAATTGCAGTTCCCCGGTGGCTCAGTGGTATGGATCTGCCATTGTGATGGCTGTGGTCCCAGTCGCTGCTATGACACAGGTTCCATCCTTGGTCCTGGATTGTGTAAACTTATGATCAATTGTATGAAAACAAAGGTAATAAAACCCAACTTTCTTAATTATGTTACTATGCTAACGAGGTTATTTACAGGTAGAAAATATCATATTAGGAGGAAATATCGTAGTAGGGGTTTGGAAATAGCATATTAGGAGTTCCCCCTGTGGTGCAATGGGATCTGAGGCTTCTCTGCAGCACCAGGATGTAGGTTTGATCCCTGGCCTGGCACAGTGGGTTAAAAAGATCTGGCATTGCTGCAGCTGCAGCAGAGGTCACAACTGTGGCTCAGATCTGATCCCTGGCCCAGGAACTCCATATGCCGTGGGGCAGCCCAAAACAAACAAAACAACCATGTTAGGTGTGCTGCGTCTCTTACCAGTTCCATGTTTAATGATGCCTGAAATTGGTCATGGCAGGAGTATTTACACCTTAGGAAGTGACAAACACTACAAATCAGGAGCTTTCTGGTTTGTTTGCAGGGCCAGTTATTAAACGTTTAACTAGCACATAGAACAGAGACACCTCTGAGGAATCTTTGCGATACTTAGAAGGTGAAATGATGACAGCTGGAGGAACATACGGGTAGAGTGAGGGTGGTTTGTTTGTTTTTCCCACCTTTTTATTTTGAAAAATTTCAAAGCTACAAGAAAGTTACAAGAATGGTACGATTAATGTACCCTCATATATCTTTCAACTAGATTCATTTTGCCACACTCCAGTTAGAATTCTATATTCCTTTTTCCTTTTTTTTTTGTCTTTTGTCCTTTTAGGGCCGCACCCATGGCATGTGGAAGTTCCCAAGCTAGGGGTCGAATGAGAGCTGTAGCTGCCGGTCTACACCACAGCCACAGCAACTCGGGATCTGAGCCTTGTCTGCGACCTGCACCACAGTTCATGGCAGTGCCGGATCCTTAACCCCCTGAGTGAGGAGAGGGATAGAACCTGCATCCTCATGGATACTAGTCGGGTTTGTAACCCACTAAACCACAACGGGAACTCCTTTGGGGCCTCTTTTATAAAGGTATCGGGGCACTTTGATAAGAAGCATCCAGAAGTTTGAAGTCAAGGTGTTGGGTGGGGCTGTAATCTGGGCCCATCTGGGGGAAGGTTCTGCTCCAAGATGACTCACCCGGCTGCTGGCAGGATTCAGTCCCTTGCCGGCTGTTGGATGAAGCGCCTCGGTTTCCTGCGGACTCTTGGCTGGCGGCCCTCTTCAGCTTTCTGCCACGCAGGCACGTGGCAACTTCCAACATGGCCGCCGGCTTCCATCACGGGCAAAAGAGAAGGTAGACGCGCCATAGACGTCGTTGTCTTTTGAAACCTAACCTTGGATGTGACATCCTGTCGCACTTGTCCTATTCTGTTAGTTAAAAGGTCTTACTAGGTCCTGCTCACACTCAAGGGGAGAGGATCTGCCCAACGCGTGGAAATAGGAGACAGGGGTGATGGAGGCCACTTACAAGGCTGCCCGCCACCTGCACTTTTCATAAGTGTTAGGGTGATTTGATTATCTGGCCTGCCGGAGGGCAAGACCCGGAATTCGGGGATAAGTCCAGCTTTATTCGTTACAGTTGTACCATACAGAACCTGGGGCAGAAAACAGCCATGAAGGAAAATCTGAGAAAAGCTGCCTAAGTGTGGACTTTAGTGAATTAAAATGTATCAGTACTGGTTCCTTAATTATAACAAATGTCTCCTACCAATCTAAGATATTACTAACAGGGGAAATGGTGTCTGTGTCATTATTTTTTATGAATGGATGCATTTGCAGCTTTGGAGGTTCCAGGGTCAGGGATCGAAACCTTGCCACAGCAGTGACAAGGACGGATCCTTAACCTCTAGTTTACCAGGGAACTCCAATAACTTTAATGTATTCACCCTGCTATTCTCAATATAGGCATTCATGTGGAAAAAAGAAACAATTGGTGAACCATTCTTCATTGTTGTTTTTTAATATAAAACTTTAAAATTATAAGCGATTTTAGGTTCACGGCAAAACTGGGCAGAAAGTACAGCAGTTCCCATTTAACCGCCCCCCACCCACCGGGCCCTGCACAACCTCCTCAGCTGTCAACATCGGCATGGAAGTTGTGCCTTTGTTACAGTCGATGAACCTACAGGAATAGAGCATGGCATCCAAACTCCATAGCTTACATTACGGTTCACTCTTGGTGGTGCAGATGCTGTGGGTTTGGACAAATGTACAGTGACATGTACCTACCCTCACAGTGTCATCGATAATAGCTTCACTGTCCTAAAAATCCTCCATGCCCTGCCTCTTCATCCCTCTCTGTCCCGTAACCCCTGCAAGTCCCCCTGATCTTTTGATCTTTTTACTGTCTCCATAGGTTTGCCTTTTCCAGAATGTTCTGGAGCTGGAATTGTACATTGCATAGCCTTTTCTGATCGGCTTCTTTCACTTAGTCACACGCATCTAAGTTTCGTCTGTATCTTCATGGCTTGATAGTTCATTTCTTTTTAGTGCCAAGTAACGCTGTCTAGAGATGACGCGGTTTATTTACCACTCACCTGCTGAAGGACATCTTGGTGGCTTCCAGGATTTGGGAATTATAAATAAAGCTGCTATAAACAACCACGTGCAGGTTTCTGTGTGCTTAGAAGTTTTCACCTCATTTGGATAAGGACCAAGGTATGCGATTGCTGGATCAATTTTTTCTTTTTTTATTTTTATTGTTGGTCTTTTTAGGCCTGCACCCACGGCATATGGAAGTTCCCAGGCTAGGTGTCGAATTGGAGCTGTAGCCGCTGGCTACACCACAGCTCATGGCAACGCCAGATCCTCAACCCACTGAGCGAGGCCAGGGACCAAACTGACAACCTCATGGATACTAGTCAGATTCACTTCTGCTGAGCCACGACGGAACTCCTATCATTTCTTTTTTATATGCTCGATGTGCCGTTGGGTGATATTCAATTCTCACTGCAATTATGTCTCTGTCAGTTGCTTCTACTCCTAACATTTTTTTCTTCATTTTATTATTGTATTTTATGAAGCCTATAATCAGTTCCAGGGATCAGTTCCAGGGATCAGTTCCAAGCCACAGCAGTGACAACACTGAATCCCCAACCACTAGACCACCAGGGAACTCTCCACATCTCCATTTTTTTTTTTTTATAGCCGCACCTGTGGCATATGAAAGTTCCTGGGCTAGGGTTTGAATCAGAGCTACAGCTTGCAGCAATGCCAGATCCTTAACCCACTGAGCAAGGCCAGGGATCCTACCTGCATCCTCACAGAGACACTTGGGGTCCTTAATCCAATGAGCCATAATGGGAACTCCCCTAAATCTCCAATTGTATTGTAATGCTTATCGTGATCCAATTGGGATCTTAAACTTTTCCACCTAAATATAGTTTAAAACATTTTTTTTATTATTAGTATTGGCCACTCCCACAATATGTGGAAGTTCCGGAGCCAGGGACTGAACCTGCACCACAGCTGTAACCAAAGCCACTGCAGTGACACAGTCAGATCCTTAACCCCCTGAGCCACCTGTTTTTTCCTTTTTTCGGCTGCCCTTCACCATATGGAATTCCCGGGCCAGCAATCATTTCCTAGCCATAGTTGTGACCTACACCATAGCTGCAGCAACACCGCATCCTTAACCCACTGTGCTGGGCCAGGGATCGAACCTTCCTCCCAGCACTCCAGAGATGCCGCGGATCCCACTGCGCCACAGTGGACACTCCCGTTTTTCTGATATTAATATTACCAACCAAATAGTCTTTGGAACAATAACAGCTACTATGTGCAGAGCTCTTACTAGGCTAGGTGGCATGCCACGTGGTTCACACACTGGCTTAGCAGGGCCCTTTTTGTCTGGAAGCAGTCCAGGTGGGGAAGACGGCATCTCATGGTGCAGCTGGGTCTCTGGGCAGAACCGGACGGTCCCTCAGGCCTCGCAGAAACTGGAAACTAGACGGGATGCAGGTACTTCTTTATTATGAGAAATCTGGGAGCTCCTGTCATGGCGCAGCGGAAACAAATCCGACTACTATCCATGGGAATGCGGGTTTGATCTCTGGCCTTGCTCAGTGGGTTAAGGATCCAGCTTTGCTATGAGCTGAGCTGTAGGCTGGATTCCTTGTTGCTGTGACTGTGGCCGTAGGATGGTAACTGCAGCTCTGATTCGACCCCTAACCTGCAAACTTCCATATGCCATAGGTGCAGCCCTAAAAAGCAAAGGAAAAAAAAAAGAGAGAGAGAGAGAGAAATCTGCCTCCCTTTCTCCCAATGACCCCCTCTGCAATCGTTATGGGCTGAACGCTGTCCCTCCAAATTCATATGTTGAAGTCCCCAGCTTCTCAGGACGTGACTGTATTTGGAGATGGACTCTTCAGCTGGTAATTAGGTAAAATGAGGTCCCTAGGGTGGGACCTAACCCAATATGACCCGTGTCCTTATTGTCCTTATGAGGAGATTAGGACACACACACATACAGAGGGAAGACAGGGAGAAGACGGCTGTCTGCAAGGCTAGGAGAGATGCCTCAGGAGAAACCAACGCTGCCGACCCCTTGACCGTGGACTTCCAGCCTCCAGAAGGGCGAGAAAATAAATTTCTGTTGGGTAAGCCGCTCGGACTCTGGGCCTCTGTTGGGGCAGCCCCTGCAAACTCAGCCACCAGATGCTCTGCAGCTTCCCTCGGGCTCGGAGCCCTTGCCCACACCCAGCTTCTGCTGCCCACAGGCCTCCGCCATCTGTCTGCCTTCTGCCTGGCCTCCTTCCCACTGCTGCTCCCCACCCCCACCCCACCCACCCAGCTGACTCTCTCCTCCGTCTCCTGTTCTTCTTCCTTAAGGAATAATAATAGCTGCTGGCCCTGGCAGTGCGCCTCCCCTGTTCCAGACAGTGCGCTGGGCCCCAGGAAGCGGTGTCGTGCAGCGCCAGCCCACAGGCCTTCAAGGTGGATGCTATCATTAGCCCTCTCCCACAGACAGGCACAGAGGGGAAGGAAGTGGCCTTGGTCACAGTGTCAACAAGGAGTCTGGCCACAGCCGGGTTAGGGCAGAGCCTCTGGGCCAGGACGGAGCACAGACCCCTGGCCCATTGGCCACACATGAATAATGTGAAAGCACCGCTGTGGGTATAGCGGGCTTTGAATCCTTCCTAAAATCTGTGAATCTGGGAGTTTCCTGGTGGTCCAGTGGTTAGGACTCAATGCTTCCTTTTTTGTTTTTTTCTTTTTTGCCCACCGCAAGGTATATGAAGTCCCCCGACTAGGGATCAGATCCAAGCCGAAGTCTCAAACGAAGCCACAGCTCCAGCAATGCCAGATCCTTAACCCACTGTACCAGGCCAGGGATCGAACCTGCATCTCAGCACTCCCAAGACACTGCCGATCCTGTCGCACCACAGTGGGAACTCCAGATTCAGCGCTTTTACCGCTGGGGCCTGGGTTCAATCCCTGGTCTGGAAACTGAGGTCCCACATCAAGCTACTACATGCCTCGTCAAAAAACAAAAACAAAAATAAAACAAAAAAAAAAAACAAGACATGAAACAAACAAAATAACACCAAAAAAAAAAAAGTGCTTTAAAAAAAAATCTGTGAAGCTGGGGCATCGCTCTCTTCTCTAACAAGGAAGCAAAGGCGTCCGTGAGTGAAACCACTCAAGTGCTAGGACGTGGATTCAGAGGCATCTGGGGGAAGCCAGAAGGGGCAGCTGGACTGGAAGGCCTGCTGTGGGACGGCACAAACAGGGGAAGAGGATAGAAAGTTCCAGGGAGAGGGAGCAGCCTGTGGAAATGTCAGAGGGAGCACAAGGGCTTGGCCAGAGAGGCCAGGTGGGGACCAGATCACGGGGTCGCCTAAATCTCGAGCGCTGGCGTTTTAAACACGGTGCAGTGGGTGTGGTGTGAATGACACGGTCGGTCCTGTTTTGTGGAAAGGTCCCTCAGCTGAAGTGAGGAGGTCACTGTGGTTGCTCGGAGAGAGACCAGAGTGTCCCAAACTAGGGGACATGGAAGATGGGCCTGTCAAGAAGCCAGGAGTCAGGGTGCTTAGGACTCAGTGACATGGAAAACTGCCTTTTTAAAAAAACTTATTTTATTGAAGTATAGTTGACTCACAGTGTTTTGTTAAATTCTGCTGTACAGCAAATTGATTCGGATATATACATATATATACATATATATATATTCTTTTTTTTAATTTTGTCCCCCCCCCGCCTCTGCTATGGCATATGGAGTGCCAGGGATCAGATCCAAGCTACAGTTGCCACCTACACTGCGGCTGTAGTGGTGCCAGATCCTTTAACCCCGCTGTGCAGGGCTGGGGATGGAACCCGTGTCCCAGTGCTGCAGAGAGGCTACCGATCCTGCTGTGCCACACTGGGAACTCCCATAAACACACACACATTCTTTTTCATATTCCTTTGTGGTTTATCACAGGACTTTTTTTTTTTTTTTTGTCTTTCTAGGGCCCTACCTGTGGCATTTGGAGGTTCCCAGGCTACAGGCTGAACCAGAGCTGTAGCTGCCAGCCTATACCACAGCCACAATGAGGCGGGATCCTTAACACACTGAGCAAGGCCAGGGATCGAACCCGTATCCTCATGGATACTAGTCAAGTTGGCTAACTGCTGAGCCACGATGGGAACTCTGGGAAATCCTTGAAATTCTTATCATATTTTTTAACAACTTTATTTTATTTATTTTCTGCATTTAATCTTGAAAAAAAAATTTTAATTTGTTTTTTTTGGTCACCCTGCAAATGGAGTTCCTAGGCCAGAGATCAGACCTGAGCTGCAGTTGTGACCTATGCCAGATCCTTAACCCACTGTCTAGGCTAGGGATGAACCTTCATCCCAGTGCTCCAGAGAGGCTGCCAATCCCACTGCACCACAGCGGGAACTCCTAAGAACTCTTTATTACTTACTTACTTACTTACGTACTTACTTATTTATTTATTTATGTATTTATTTATTTATTTATTTATTTGTCTTTTTTTAGGGCCACACTTGCAAGCATATGGAAGTTTCCAGACAAGGGGTCGAATTGGAGCTGCAGCTGCTGGCCTACGCCACAGCCACAGCAACACGAGATCTGAGCTACGTCTGTGACTTGCACCACACACAGCTGACGCCAATGCCAGATCCTTAACCCACTGGTTGAGGCCAGGGATCAAACCTACATCCTCATGGATACTAGTCCCGTTTGTTATCGCTGAGCTACAATGGGAACTCCTAAAAATTTTTTTTTCTTTTTTTTGGGTCTTTTTTGGGCTGCACCCAAGAGGTTCCCAGGTTAGGGGTCGAATCAGAGCTGCAGCCGCTGGCCTATACCACAGCCACAGCAACGTGGGATCTGAGCCGTGTCTGCAACCTATACCACAGCTCACGGCAACGCCAGATCCTTAATCCACTGAGCAAGGCCAGGGATCGATCCCACGTCCTCATGGATACTAGTCAGGTTCGTTAACCACTGAGCCACGATGGGAACGCCCTAAAAACTATTTTTAAGTGTGGTAAAATACACATAGCATAAAAGTCATCATTTTTAAGTGTTCAGCTTAGCAGCATTAAGTCCCTTCACACAGTTGTGCAACCATCCCCACCATCCATCTCTTGAACTTCCCAATGGAAACCGTCCCCATTAAACACTGATTCCCCAGCCCCCTCCCCCAGTGCCATCTACTTTCTGTCTCTGTGGATCTGACTCCTCTAAGGACCTCCTGTAAGTGGAACCAGACAGTATTTGTTCTTTTGTGACTGGCTTACTTCACTGAGAGTCATGTCCTCAAGGTTCATGCATGTCTGTAACCTGTGTCAGAACTTCCTTCCTCTTTCCTTTTTTGGCCGCCCCACGGCGTATGGGGTTCCTGGGCCGGGGATCAGATCCCAGCCCCAGCTGCAAACTATGCTACAGCTGCAGCAACACCAGATCCTTTAACCCACTGTGCCAGGCAGAGGATTGAACCTGCGAACTGGTGCTGCAGAGATGCCACCAATCCCGTTGTGCCACAGTGGGAACTCTTCCTTTTTAAGGATGAATAATATTCCATTTTATGTATATACCACATTTTGTTTATTGAAAATGCTGAATAATTTTTGAACAAGGATCGCTGTGTTTTCATGCTGCACTGGAAACCCCAAATTATGTGGCCCGTTCTGCTGGCCCCCAGTCACACAAAATCTAGCAGGAGAAATCCTTCTAGGCCCAGCTGAAAGCTGACTCAGTCTCCTCCTGCCTGAAGGGAACTCAGCTGGGGGCAAACGACTAATAATACGCTGCTTTGGGGGTCTCAGAGAAGGCCAGGTGGCAGACCTTGAAGGGCCTGTTATGGGCTGGATTGTGTCATTCCTTCCCCTCTCCCCACAGCCCCCTCCCTGAAAAAAAAAAGGTAGGTTGAAATCCTAACCCCCAGGACCTCAGAATGTGACCTTATTTGGAGATCAGGTCTTTACAGAGGTGACCAAGTTAAAATCTGGTCATTGACGTGGGTCCTAATCCAACAGGAACGGAGTCTTTATAAAAAAGGGAAATTCGGGAATTCCAGTTGTGGCTCGGCGGAAAGGAATCTGACTAGTATCCATGAGGTTGCAGGTTCAATCCTTGGCCTCACTCAGTGGGTTAGGGATCCGGTGTTGCTGTGAGTTGCGGTGTAGGTCACAGGCGCAGCTCAGATCTGGCCTTGATGTGGCTGTGGCTGTGGCTGTGGCGTAGGCCGGCAGCTGTAGCTCCTATTTGACCCCTAGCCTGGGAACCTCCATATGCCACGGGTGCGGCCCTAAAAAGAAAAAAAAATCCTTCAACTTTGAGAAAAACCAGTTAGACAGAAGGCAGTCCTTGGAATGAAGGAGAAGGTGGATTTTGAGATTCTGTACTCTACCAGAAGCCCAAAGACAACAAAAAGCTCCTGAACAGAGATGGGTGGCGGGCTGTGGGCATATGACTGGGACAGTCACATGGGACCCCACACTCAGAGGGCCTCAAGCTCAGTTTAATGCTCTGTGGTTGCCTTCTTCAAATTTTTGCTGCTTTCTGGACCAGGGGCCCTACAAATTCTGTCCCAGGTTGGCAGAGGTTAGGTGAGGCCCTCAGGCTCTCTGAGGACACGGTCCCCAGAGGTCTGGGTGGGGAAAAACCGACTGCATGCTGGTGATGACCAGGACAACCCCTGGGGAGCTTGGGCTTGGGTCCAGGCGCCCAGCATGTGCCCACGGGCACCTGAGCCCCCTCCCCACCCCTGCAGAACGTCCTGCCTGCAGGAAGCATCCAGCCCCCTCTGCACCCCCGCTGCCCGTCCCTGGCTGAACCCCCGCGAGGACAGTTCAGAGCCACAGAACTAAGGGGCAGTCCGGACCCAGAATGCTCTATGTCAAAGTGGTGGAAAAAAAAAAAATCACCAGCCCTGAATGGTGTAAAGGTGTCTGTTTTCCAATCGGCTAAGCTTCAGCGCATCACCTATAGACGGGTACGCGGACAAGAGTGACGCCTTCCTCACACTTCAGGGAAGGCCTCTGTGAAGGGGGCAGCGCGACCAACAGCGAATCGCTATCGTCTCCCACCACCAGCTCCCAGCTCCTTGGAACTCCCTCCCGTTCCCCTAACTCCCGCTCTGACGCTGCACCCCGGAGGGCCCCCACCCACACACAGGATGGGGGGTCTTTGCTCTGTTCTTTTGAACCCACAGGTGGGATAAAATAAGCTCCTCGCCAGGCCGTGGGCCACGCGAGGCATGATGGGAGAACTGCTCCCCGGCCAGCTTTAATTTTGCTGTGGAACGTCTGTGTGGCTTCCTAGAGCCCAGAGCTGCCACCTGTTAGGGCTCGCAGCCCCACGCCAACGCCATCTGTCCTGCTCTGAGTGGGCTCCGGGCCAGGGAAAGAGGATAAGGGGCCAACTCACGGTGCTGCCCCCACCTCCACAGTAACAACACTCTCACTGCACAACCCGGTCCTTCCTACCACTAAACAGAAGACATGGTTCTCCGGGGCAACACCGGTGTCTGGGATTTTCTCCCTTCTCTTCCAGAAATACTTTCCAATTGTGCTAGGGAAAAATTGAGGTCAAACCAACCAACCAAGCACCAAAGACAAAAGGATGCAGGCGTTAGGGCTTCAGAGCCTTAACCTTGAAGGGAATGATGAAAACAGCCCCGTCTGGGGCAGTCTGGTGGCAAGAGCTCCCGCACAGGCTCAGCTTCTCAGTTCTGAATTCTGGCGTTGGGGGTGGGATTGGAAGCTGTCTAGGGCACCAGGCGTGGAGCTGGGGGCAGCACACCCTTACTTCTGGGGCTCTCTTACACCTCTTGCCTCTCAGAGTGGATCCCTGGAGCATTGGCACCACCTGGGGGTCGGTCAGAAATGCAGACTCTTGGCTCGGAGGCCAGAGCTACTGAAGCAGAATTTGCCTTTTTTTTCTTTTCTTCTATTTTTGGCTGCCCCGTGGCATATGGAGTTTCTGGGCTAGGGATCAGATCCGAGATGTAGTTTCGACTTAAGCCACAGCCATGGCGACGCCGAATCCTTAACCCACTGTGCTGGGCTGGGCCAGGGATCAAACCTGCGACCCAGTGCTCCCAAGATGCCACCGATCCCGTTGTGCCACAGTGGGAACTCCCGAATCTGCTTTTGAACAAGGTCCCTGGGTGAGGGGGAGGCAGGGAAGGGCTGGCACCTAGACCCCCTCCTCCTCTGTGCACAGGTGTAGATCGTGCCTGAGGAGCTGCCCAGAGGCCCCAGGAACCCCTGTTGGAGGTCTGAGCCCCCAGGGGACACTCCCAGCTGGAGCAAGACCCTTCTTCCCCAGGGGGTGCCAGTCTGGCCCCCCTACCAGGAACGGAGGCTGGATATTCTAAGATCAATGCAGAAGCCCAAGACACACACACGCACACACATGAAAGAAAACCCAGTGACTTCAGAAGAGGCCACACATGCCCACTGGAGAATCATGTCCATGGTTTCAGCTGTGCCCACTGTGCGTGCGGGAGCCAGGGGGATGCTGTTTTGTCTGTCAACCTCAGCCTCGCTCGTTGGATTCAGAGCCACTATGGTGAGTGCGATATCTACTTGATTTGTTTTCCTTTTCACAAGGATCCTAGGGGGTGGGTGTTATGAAGCCCATTTCCCAGAGGGGGACAATCGAGGCTTGGAGAAAGTTAGGGGCTTGCCTACACTGACTACACTGGGAAGGGGACAGGGCCAGGATTCAAACGTAAGACTCTGAGCCAAGACCCCTGTGCCCTATGCTGCCTCTGGGTGAGTTGGAACTCACTTTCCCTCACCCAAGAAGGTTAGTGTCAGAAGACATTCGGAATAGCCAGGGGCTCGCATGTGGGGTGCAGATGGACACTCAGGGACAAGAGAGAAGGCCCATGAACCTTTGAACTTGGAGAAGAGGGGCCTCTGGGTCTCCACGGGTCAGGGGGAGGGCAGCATCTGGGCAGAGGGGGAGGGCCGTCGAGGAGGGCTCACCGAGCATGTCCTGGTGCCTTCCCCTCCATCCCTGGGCTGGGCTGTCTCCCTCCTGGCGGGGTGGGGTGGTACGGGTCAAGGCCATGGCCCGGCACAGAGCTTGGCGAGGGGCAGCCCAGGCTTACCTAGGAAGGAGGAAGTCGCTGCAGCCCTAGCTGGCGCCTCGCTCGGCGGTGGCTGCTTACGAGTCATGCACCATCACCCCTACAGCACCACACCTCAACGATCCCACTTCATTTATTACCAAAATATCACAGAATTCCAGTCATAGTTAACATACAGTGTTTAACACAAACCTGACACCTGTGGAAAGAACTAAGTATTCGGACAATCGAGTTGTTTGGAATTGTGACACCCCAAACCATCATCACTCCGTACTCCAAAAATACACTTTGAGAGCTTTGGAAACTGAATTAAAATGTCTACACAGCTATGAACAATTGTTTAATAAAACTTTTTCATGTTTCCATTACATGTAAATATATCAATTTGGCATCTCTATAAAAACTCTGAAAATGGTGCAAAAGTTTCATTCTCTTTGAGAAAGCCATTGACAAAAAATATTCACACTTCACTAAATTTTGAAAAATGGTCTTCTTTCAAAGCTTCTTTATTAATCTGAAATCTTCTGGATTATCAAAATCTAGGTTTGCTTTTTCCTCCTAAAACACTAGAGAACATTTATTCACAAGAATAAAAAGGCAAACTGGGGAGATGGAAAACTGAGAAGGACTTTGTTTTTTCTGAAAATCCAAAAAAAAAAAAAAAAGCTAGTTACATAAGCATCTTCCAAAGAACACAATGGGATTCATTTTATTGTTGACTTTTGGACAGCAGTGTCATACTTTATTGAAAACAAACCCAGGTAAAAACAAAGTTAAAATGAAAAATGGTACCTGAAAAATAAATTATTTTATATAAAACAAATCAATAACTTAAAACACACTAATATACAAAATGTCTAGCCATCTACTGTACAACACGGGAACCAGGTGGTAAAGTGCCCCCCAGAGCAAGTCACTGTAAACGGAACGTTACACGGTAGAGGTGGCCCCCCCAACCAACGGACAAGCCTTCTCTCCGGGCGGAAGTCAAACCGTTCCCCAGAGGCGCCGCTCCAACCATCAGTCAGCCTAACTGAGGTCCTCGCAGGAATTACAAGGAGCGATTTCGTGATTTTAATGACCAAGTGGAGAACTGAACTCTGTCACCAAAGGGTTGTGGGAAAACACAATCATCAGAAGCCGGAGGAAACCAAAAGGTGTGCACATGCGAACCCCACGGGAGGTCCCGCCACTAGCCTAAAGCGTCAATGCTCAATGCCAATCAATGGAAAGCACTGGGGACCGCGGTTGGGGGCCGGGCCTGGGGATCTGAAGAGCAGCAGGAGGTGTTTCCTGAGGAGCTGCCTCAGGTCCCAGCAGGTGCCACAGGTCCTGGGAAGGGGGAAAGAGTTCAGGTGGAGTGCGGGGGTGAGAGGCCCTTGGCAGCTCATTCTCATTCTCTGTGGCCCAGCCCAGGAGGGCTGCAAAGAGCGCAGAGGTCCAGCTGGGCTGAGGATGGGAAATGGGACAGCTGGGGGATGTTAACTCTGATTTTCAAGGCCAACAGCAGGAGGGGGTCCGTCCGTGGCCCTCGTCTGGAGGCAAACCAGGATAAGTTATTGCCAGGAACCGTCTGGGGATGCACTTGTCTATCTGGTCTAGCAGGGCTCCCCGCCAGCTGCCAGCCTGGAGGTGCCGGCTCTTACAGCAGCAAGGCTCAGACCCTGGGCACTGGGTCTAACACCAAGTGCAGACTCTCAGAGGTTAAGGCAGCTGCCCTTGGCAAGGGAAAGACTCACCTTTGGGGAACCAAGAAGGTGAAACCCACCCGGCACCATCTGCCCATGAGAAAGCCCAGCTTTCAGCTATTCTGGCAAGAGGGTGACTGTGGGTAGGGGGAGAGTCCCGGTCACTGGACATGTGACCAGAGGCACAGCCAGTGCAGAAAACCACAGCCTGGCATGTTATATCGAAAAGCTAAAGAAAGGCAAAGCCAAGGGGTAAAGAATGGATAACTCAACCGGAACCAGGTTCATAAATTCAGAGCTGCTTAGTGAACAACTATCAGGGGAAGTTACAGAGGCCAAAGGAGTATTCAATCAAACCTTCTTTGGTATTTATGTACCAAACTAAATTTTGGATAAATTAAAATCATCTACCCTTAATTCTTTCTCATCGAAATTTCCAAATAAAAGGAGAGCACTCATCTTACAAAATACAAATATGACTGATCTATGTAAAAAATTTTTTAAAAGTTTCTTTCGGATTGTGACTTAAAAAAAAAAAAAATGGGACCTTTCTTTTGCAAACCAGCCCGGAGAAGATACAATGAACTTTTCGGACACAGGGCTAGCATCTGGCGCTTCCCCGGGAGTGACAATTACTTTTCAGGAGTAACACGTCAAAGGCAAAATCCTCCCACACACTCGCAAATTAAAACTCCCAAGGAAACACATTGGAGTTTTTGGCTAGAAGTCTGTTCAAACAGTGGGGATCACGTAAAACGAGAATTTTACTGAGAAACTAGGCAACTTTTAAAGGTCCCTATGTACTTCACATTTCCTTCCCGTCTGTGCCAGCGTCCGGATAATCAATGATTCCAAGAAAACAGAGGGAGGATAGAAGCTGCGGTGCTGGCCGCGAGCCTGTCACTACAGTTTATGCCTCGGACAGAGTTCTCCTAGGAAAGTGACACTAGCGAGGGCTGGCTGGAATGGGTGTCAGCGAGGAGACTTAGGGTCCCGCAGAACTGGGAATCTCATCTTTGCTAGGAAGATGTTGGCCCGAGGCTAGCACGGCCTACAGGGCCTATTTTTCCAGTCCCGGTGGGGAAGAGTGCTCTGGGGCACACAGAGCGGGGACCCTGTTTGTGTTGAATCCGGGCAAACCAATGGGCCTTGGTTCCAGAAGGAGGCACGTAAGCTGGCTTTGATTTAGCAGCTGGAACATTCTGCTGGAGGAAGGAGGTCCTCTACGGCACTTGGCCAACTTATGAGACAAGGCCTCGAGGTGTGAACTTGACCCTTTGTGCGAAAAGAACGTGGCAACACTGTAAATTCGGAAGGATAACCCAAGTAGCTGGCAGCTCCCCAAAGAAGTACGGGGGTGTGGGGGTGCACCAGGGACAGGCAGCCTCAAATTGTCCAGGGGTTTCTCAGAACACTGACCCACTCTGGGGTAGGCTGTGCCTACTGCCCAGTGTTTTCCACTTAAATAAATAAACAAATAAGTAATGCCACAATTCCATAATATCAATAACTAAATAGCCTATTGTTACATGTTTTCAGTCTCTTGTCAAGGTTAAAAACTGCTGGTACTAAGCCATCCTGTTTTCGATTCTCTTACACACTAGTGATTTGTAAAAATCAGATCATGCTCCTGAGGAGCTGGCCAGAGGTCGGGCCCTGCCCACTTACTTCTCAGGCCCTCTCCCAGACTCTCCCTGCTGGCCCCCTGTTTTAAAAACACCACCTGTGACAGCACAATCCTAATGTCACAGAATTGTAAATGCTTTTGTCTTGAGGCAAGTCTATTTGTTTCTTAAGATCTTATAAATCCTCCCTGAATGTTGGGCCATCTGTACCTTACCTAGCCAAAAAGAAAGAAAAGGTAAAATAAAAAACAAAACAAAATTCGAGCAAAACAAAATCAAATTTAATGGTCTTAAATGCAAAAGTAAAAACAAACAAAAAACACAAAAAAGCAAAAGAAAATTAACAGAACAGAACAACCCAAAATGTCAAGGCAGTTATGAAGAGAACTTTGAGGGTTAATCTTTTAAACTACAAATCAAAGGGTTTTTTTTTCTTTTTTTGTTAATAGGTAACTGGCAGGAAGTTAAGTACTTTTCTGCTGAGTGTTCATACGAAAGCAAAGTTTCAAAACAAAACCCGACTAAAATAGAAAAAAGTCTAGCGCTCACGAGAAGGGATGCGAGAAATACAATGCTCAAATGTTTCTGTGTCATTAAAAAATAGAGCTATTTTACGCATTCGAGCTGTGTTCAATGCTCTTGGAAACTGGAGAAATGATTGTGAACAACAGTATCCGATGTGTGGGGGCACCGTGCATGCAACGTGTGGACAGAAATCAGGGGTGTCAGAGGAGCAATACATCTTCAGGCGTGCCTGGAGCTTAGGTCTGACTCTGGAATATATTGGAGTTTCCCTGAAACTCTTTGGTCCATTCCCATTGGCGCCTGGGCTTAACGAAACCCGCTTGCGTCCTCTGCAGGGCCTGGCCCAGCCTGGCGTGCGGCCCCGCCCCCCTCCCCGGTGGTGGCCCATGGCAGCCTGGCCCACTGACACTGCCAGGGCCCCTTGGCTGAGTGAACAGGAGGTGGCAATGGGACCTGCTTGGGAAAGCAATTTCCTGTCAACCAAAGCAGAAATCGCTTAAAATGTTGAAGCGGTTGAGAAAAACACACACTCAGCATCTGTCTAACATCTTTCCTTTAAAAACTAAAAAGGTCATTTCTTTTGTGTGTTTGTGTCTATCCAGTTTGTGGAAACATCGAATGAAACGCGTGTTAGACAGTCTCAGAAGTTAAAGCATGCTTCAGTTTCACCACCATCCCGAGGGACTGGCTAGTCAATGCAGTCTACTTAGATTTCTGTTTAATATATATTTTAAAGGAAATAACTTAAGAAACTTAAAATTGGTCTAACATTGTGGGATTTCAAACATTTGAACATGTCGGTTGCATCCCAGAGTATAAAAACCTTTTTACTTCTCATTTAGACTAAGACAAACACTTGTGAAAATTGGCGCAAAATGAGTTGTACACTAACAAAAAAGTTTCAACTTCTTCACTCTTAATTATCTATTCCGTACAAAAAAAGCATGAGCGAGTTATTTGTGGGACTTGTTGGTTTTGAAGGAAACCTGTAAGATTTTGTCCCCCAGACGGTAGCCGTTCAGACTTGCTATGGCCATCGAGGCTTCTTCATAGTTTGTCATGGTCACAAAACCAAAGCCTTTGCACTTGTTGGTGTTGAAGTCGCGAATCACTTTCACATTGGTAACGGCACCAAAGGGGCCAAACATCTGCCAGAGGATTCCCTCATCGGCATCTTGACCCAGGTTGTAGATGAAGATGCACCAGCCCGAAGAAGCGTTGCCTGGGACATTGACACCAGAAAGCCCACTCATGTGATCTACACCCATAGGGGAGAACCTAGCAAACAGAGAGCACAGCATTCAGGTCAAGGTCAGTGTGGGCCAGTGCGCTGATGGGGACTGACATTCGGCACAGGTGAGGCGCTGGGGATGGCACACCCCCCTCGCTTGCAGTTAGGATTTAAAACAATTTTTTGTCTTTTTAGGGTTGCACTTGCAGCATACGGAAGTTTGCAGGCTGAGGGTGGAATCGGAGCTGCAGCTGCCGGCCTATGCCACAGCCATAGCCAGAAGCAAGACCAGATCTGAGCCACATCTGTGACCTACACTGCAGCCTGTGGCAACGCTGGATCCTTAACCCACTGAGTGAGGCCAGGGATTGAACCCCCATCCTCAGGGATACTAGTCGGATTCAACAACCCGCTGAGCTACTACTGCTCAGCTACAATAGGAACTTGGTGACTGGGATTTTTTTAACTGAGAGGAATTCAACCTGGTGGCAGAGGAAGGGTGCAGCCTCCCTGCTGTCCAGGGAGTGACTCTGAGGAGAGACATCTGCTGCCTGCAGAGGGTCAGAGCCTCAAGCACTTCCCTCAGAGCCATGGCCTGTCAGAGGCCCTGCCCGGCCGCTCCGTCCACCCTTCCTGCTGGGGGAGGGTGTCCTGTTCAGTCACACCTATACTGCCCACGTCGGAAATGATGGAAGCTTCTCCACGTCCTCCTGGGTGCCGTTACGCTCTCAGCTCTCCCTGGAGGAAGCCTTACTTATCCTCCATGTCTGGGTATGTACGTGTGTTGCGGTGGGGTGGGCTGGATTTTTTTTCCTTTTCTGCATTTTATACTCCCACCCCCACATCATGACTCTCCCTCTCCGAGGGTTCAGAGCCGAGCAATGTCTGGATACAGCACACTCCTAGAAGGCCATGCAGCCACGGCACGGCTCTGGACAGCCTTCCGTTGCTGAAGGGTCAGGTCCTGCACTGACGGCTGTGGACCGCAAGTTCACTCAGCTTTACCAAAAATGTGGGACCTTTTTCAAAGCAACACTTTCAGCCACATCAAAATAAGCCTTCTACAAATTGTGGCCATTGCAATAAGGATTAAGGGAGATGATAAAACTGTTAATGAAGCCACGTGGCCCTCTAGATGTTTCATGAACTGAAAAGTTACAGTCATAGGGTCAATTTAACAGTACTTGAGCACCATACAGCATCTAAGAAGCCACATGATACAATCAGAGAAGCGTTACCTGCTCCAGAACAAAATCGGTTTTCAGTCAAGGGGCTGATCCCGGGGTGGGCGCGGTGCCCTCAAGCGTCACTACACAGACCGCCTCTCTGGACAGGTCTGGGAGAAGAGAGGCCAGCCCCCAGGCGCAGCCCACTGGCCCAATCCTCATTGTCAATGCAGGTACAGAACAATCAAGACACATTATGTGCCAGTTTTGAATTTGGGAGAATAATTTTAAACCGCCTGCACCAGATGTCTAAACTGGTGAATGACTCAGGTGGCTGGGCAGGGACCACAATATCACTAAAATGGGGGTGGGAAGAGGCACCCATGTATCTGCAGGAGCTGCTTTTCAGTGAGAGCCAGGAAGAGGTCATGACTTCATCTCCTTCAAGCTTTGTAGGCTCTGGACCCAATTTACTATAGCTGACTAAATCTTCATGTAGCTGTTATACTGAAGATGACCTGAG
Source organism: Catagonus wagneri (assembly GCA_004024745.2). Lineage (NCBI taxonomy): Eukaryota > Metazoa > Chordata > Mammalia > Artiodactyla > Tayassuidae > Catagonus > Catagonus wagneri. Next base: position 5,549,769 of record PVHT021183507.1, read on the forward strand.
GCAATACTTTACTGTCTTTTATTGACCCGAGTCTCATTCTTACTCATTCTTGTTGAGTTTTCTCCTGCTGCTTGGAGCTGACTTCTTTCATCTCCACCATCATGAAACCCACCCCCATTCTTTCCTCTGACGATACAAAAGGAGAACCGACACTTCCTTGATTTGGGGGCTTTTCCTGACATGCAAACCCTCTCCTCTTCCAGGTCCTGCTTCCTCTTATTCTTGGCTTAGCCTGCTTTCTGGTGGCAAAGCCTCCCTCTCGCCCCTTCTCTTCCTTCCTTCTCTCTCTGAAGTCATGATCCTTCTCTTGACTGACCTCCCCTTCACTTCCGCTCTTCCCTCTCTCTCCGCTAAACTTCTCGGTTTCCAGAGTTACTGGGTAACTCACCGAATTCAGCTGCCCACACATCCCACCTGATCAGCAGTGATGCCAACCGTGCTATCTGCTTTTCAAAGTTGGATTTTAGCTCGCTTCTGTCCAAAGACATTTCCCCTGCCTTGCCTTTAAACCACATAAGACAATGAAGGAAAGCCAGCTTTGGAACCTGAGCTGAGCTGAGAGGTCTGGATTACTGGACTGTGAAAATAAGACTTCAAAAAAATGAGGAGTTGCCATTGTGGCGCAGCAGAAATGAATCCGACTAGTATCCGTGAGGATGCGGGTTCAATCCCTCGCTCAGTGGGTCAGCGCTGCCGTGAGCTGTGGTGTCGGTCGTAGACGTGGCTCAGATCCCACATTGCTGTGGCTGTGGTGTAGGCTGGCAGCTGTAGCGCCGATTCGACCCTTAGTCTGGGGACTTCCATATGCTGCTGATGTAGCCCTAAAAAGAAAAGACGCAAAACTTCTAAAAATGTAATCTGTGGAATTAAGCAGGGTGCTACGCAACCTCACTGGTTACTACACAGATGGGAAACCTGAAAAGTCACAGAAAAAATTCTTACTATACCTCAGATGAGCCCTCATGCCACTTCTTGAGGTTCTGATGGAAACCAAACAGAACAGCCCTACACTGGGATCTTGGCTGTTCCCAAGGCAGTAACACACTTGAGTTTAGACTCTACTCGTCTCCATTCTACTACATCCTCGGGCAACTAGAATAATCTTATATGGAAAGATTAAGGGAGGTAGGAAAACGGTTCACTTCTAGGACAGAGGCATGTAACAGTAAGACACTAAATGTCTCCACAAGGTAGAGAAAGGTTTGCCTTAAGGCTGCAGATCAAATGTCTAAAAGCTATTTAAAACTCTGGAAGAAGAATGGCCCTTAAGGCTGCCTCTTTTCTCTCCTAGATGTGGATGATCCTTTAAACTCATGGGTCCACTCACATGTCACTTGGCACTGCACCATCTTTTGCGTATGTGTTTTTAGGCATACAGGATGTTCTTAGGCCTTGGGTGGAATCGGAGCTGCAGCTGTCGACCTACACCACAGCCACAAGCAACACGGGATCGCAGCCACATCTGTGACCTACATCACAGTTCACGGCAACGCCGGATCCTTAACCCCCTGAGTCAGGCCAGGGACTGAACCCCCATCCTTAAGGATCCTAGTAGGGTTCGTTACCACTGAGCCATGATGGGAACTCCTGTACCATCTTTTTTATTCCAGTTAAAGACAACACTTGGATGGAAATAAACTGCTTCCATACAGGGTGGGGACACAGACACAAAATGGTCGCGAGTATGACTTTTTGATACGATCAGCCTAGTGCACCCAGTGCTCGGCACAGCTGAAAAGGGCGCCTTCAGCCACGGTGGGAAGAGCGCCACCCTCCTGACCCACCTGAATCTCTGCGCCTGGTGATGCACGGGGCCTCCGAACCGTCTAGCTGGCGAGTGGTACAGCTGGGAGAGCAGCGCCACGTTTTTGTTCTGGTTGGGGTTGGCTGCAAATTTCACTGTAATGGGCTCGGAGGAACCTGGGGGTTTATGACCATTGAAACTGGTAATTGCCTCTTCTGCTTCCGACCGTTTGTCAAACCGGATAAACGCAACCCCTCTGGACAAACCTTTTTAACAAATCAACAAAAATGGAGTTAGGGGGAAAAAATGCAAGGACTGATTTTTTTAAAACTGAAAAGCAAAGGTCAGGTCAGTCAATCTATTGTGGTTCAAATCGGATGCTTGGTTACTGAGGTAAATAAAAATCAAACCTAAATATGGAAACATGAGCAAATGAAAAACAACGACTAATAAAAGATTAAGGTTTCAGACTTTTTCTGAGTTGAAGCAAAGACTCCACAGTCTTAGTGCCAAAAGATACTTTGACAGACACCCCACATCTCTCTTCAAAGAAGCCACATTAGAAGAGGTTATATCCTCCATCACCACTTCGCTGCCAGGTGCTTCCTGCAGTGCGGGTGCCTGGCGTGCTGAGGAGCGGGCAGGCAACGAGGAATTCTCCTTGGGCTCTGCGGCACCGCCTCCATGACTTGCCCAGCTACCGGGCTCCTACCCCGTCAGGTCTTTGCAGCCTGTCACCCTCCCGGCTGGCCCGACCAAAACCGTGTCTGCTTAGTTTCCTTCATCCCTGAAGGTTATGGAGACCTAGTAACCAAGCCTCACCCTGACAGCTCTTTCCTGCCACAACCCCTCACTCACCTCTTGGACGCGAAGTCGTGGTACCTCCTGTGAGCCCCAAATTGCCCCCAGAATCAAGTGAGGCCACTCTCTTCTGAGAAAACTGCTCAGGCACACACAGCACTTCTGACCACCCCTACCCACAGACTCCCTGGCAGCCTAAAGGTCCCTGCCTCAGGCCTGCTCCGTACCTGCGAGGGAAGGGCCAGGGCCCTGTCACTGCCTCCAGCTGCCTCAGGAGAGCACCTTCTCTTGCCACCTGGACTGAGCCACCCAAAGGCAAACCCCAGGTCCTGCTGTAACCCCATCCCTTAACAGAGCAAGAACGTGGTCTGGGACCAGGCTACCTAAGTCCAAGGCCCACCTGCTGAAGGCAGGGTCAGGTCAACCCTGCAAAGTGTGAGACCCAAGCAAACCAGGAGGGAGGGGGCTCAGTCACTCTCCACCTCCCATGTGTCCACGTTCTGGGTCGGGGGGAATGGTGGGGGGCCCTCATCTCTCGAAGAACTTGAGCAATGGAGTGATGTTGGGGTGAGGGCGCAGAGCCATGGAAAATGGCTGGCTCCTTCTCCTGGGGAGAAGAAACAGGGGTCAAATGCGAAGGTGTCAGCAGAGGGCCAGCCTGGGCTGGAGGCACAGTGTGCCCTGGTCAGGGAGAGAGCCCCACCCTGGACTCTCTTGTTGGCCACTGCACGTCACAGGCTCTCCTAAGTTGTATTTTTCTCTTTAGACGTAGGCCTTTAGCACACGGTGAATGACAATGATCACAGCAGAAGAGCCCAGGGCCTTGGGCCACCGGCTAAGTAGGTGTGGGGAACATCCCCCAGTCAGCCCCCGCGTGACTGCACCTTTCCTCGCCATCTCCCACAGGGTCCGCCAACGGTTCCAACGGCACAGGGCACAGGTCTTTCCAGCTGGCCCCAAGGCCTCAGAAAGACTCAAGCAGAGCAGACAGGTGCAGAGATGACAACTGTCACTGCAAGGTGCCGTCACCCCTTCTGGGCCTAGAATCCCATGCTCTGTCCTGACTTGGATGTGACACCGCGGGCCCTATTTGGACAGGCAGACAGCGGTAAGGGGTTCTCGGGGCAGGGATCTTCCTTTACAACTGTTACATACCATGGACACCCCTGCCCAGTCCTACGGCACACACGCCAATTCTCCAACTGGGAAACTTCCCCTTCTGGGGGCGCCTCCATCATAAGCACAGCACCGTGGAAGGCCTCCCCACATTAGCTCCATGACTGTTTAAATATGAACTTAAAACTGACAGAGTCAGAGACACTCATGGAATCAGTGAGATCAGACCCAGCAATTCACATGTGTGCCAGGAAATTTCTAGAGCCCGTGCTCATTTTAAAATTTCAGCTCAGAAGGAACACCTGAAAACAGCTACTTGGCATACACTGTTTTTATTTACTCTTAAATGGCACCAACAACAGCCTAGACAGCTGGGGACCCGAATGAAATCTAACTGCAAGCAAATACCACTGGAAGCTGTGGCTGGCCAGCTCCTCCAGAAGACGGTGCCACTCTACTTATAACGACCCTGTGATCAAGCAGAGAGAGTGTGTGCAAGTGTGTTTTCCCTGTTTGGCTTTGGAAAATGACTATCAAATGAAAACCGCCCAAGTGAAATGAAGAAAACCCGAAGGAGAGAATGTTATTTGATGAACGTATACTTTTTGAGGATGGCTACAGTTTTTTTGGGGGCTGAGGGGGCACACCCTCAGCATATAGAGGTTCCCAGGCTAGGCGTCTAAGCAGAGCTGTAGCTGCCAGACTACGCCACAGCCACAGCAACACGAGATCTGAGCCGCATCTGTAACCATCTGCAGCACCCAGAACACTGGATCCTTAACCCACTGAGTAAGGCCAAGGATCGAACCCGAATCTTCATGGATACTAGTTGGGTTCCTTACCGCTGAGCCACAACGGGAACTCATGGCTGTGTTTTTTTCCAAGGGTTTTTAGAATTATCTTGATTCTATATGAGACCAATAAATGGCAATCTCTAGATAAGTCAACTATTCAGCTCACAATTAAAATGCATAAAGAGGCAAAAAAATTAAAAATAATAGTTTTGTCAGCTCAGGAGGTTAAGGTTTTTAAGAGCACTTTCCTGTTTCTTTATGAAAAGCACAACATATGAAGGTAAACTTGATGCGTGAATGTGCTTACCACGCCGTTCTCTGCCTAGCTACCCTGCGTGCACAGGGCCCGGTGGCCTCCTCTGGAGCACAGAGTGGGAAGGGAAGCCCGTGGTCCTGATGGCTCACCTTTTTACCCTCCGGTTTGACACCTGGGGTGAGGGGAAGGCTGCAGAGAGGGAGGAGCCCCTGGGACCCCCCACGGCCTCCCCTGCGCCTCACAAAGCTCCTGAAGAGAGACAGCCATGTCGGGTGGGGGCCAAAGTCCCTTTGCTCAAGTGGCAGAAGCTGGCGGGAGGCCTGAAGGCACAACCCTGTGTTCATGGCCAACCCTGGGAGGCCACCCTGAGGTGCCCCCAAACTCTAGGATGCACCAGCCTTGCAGAGGGAAAAGAGGTAAAATCTCTAGGAAATGGGCCTGGGCACTGTCTGCGGGAGGGACCTCCCTCAGGATGGTGGGTACAAAAGCTACATGGCCAGAAGCGTGTTCTTGGGGTGGGGACACGTGATGGGGGACTCCAACTTGAGAGCTGAGTCCTGCTGGGTGGCACAGGGACGAGCAAAGGCATAGCTGTACATACAGCATCAGGAAAAGGCAGGGCCAGGAGCAGAATGTGGGTGGGCGGTCACCCGCTCCGCGTCTCCAGACAGCCCACTCACATGCTTCTAGGCCGGTGGGGCTGGGAATAAATACACGCGCTGACCAACCAACTGGTTCACTCTCCACTGGCACTTGAAGGTAAGGGGGACTTTAGGGACCAAAGGAAGCCACTCTGGGGCTGACCATGGGCTTATACCAAGTATACAGCATCTTCCCTTTACAACACCCCCTGCCCCAAAGTCTACGGGCAGAATGAAGGAGGCCGGGTGCGTGGGTCCCAGGGCCCTCCAGCATAGCCTAGGGTCAGAGCACGTGACTGCACCAGGCTACAGGGTACCCACAGCTGCCACCAAATGCCTACGACCTGAATCTACGGACCACTCTCCAGAAGCCCTTCTCCTCAGGCCCCTGGAGGACTGAAGCTGTCCATACCTCCCCAGGTCAGGCCCGGCCCAGGACTGCGGCCTGGGCGGCAGGCAGGACGAAGCCGAGCTTCCACAGCTGGGACAGGAAAAGCGAGAGCAGATGACAAGACTGTGGGTCCCAAAGCACATAGTGTGGCGGGTGGGGGGCGGGATGCAGAAAAAGTGCGCACACCTCCACCCCTGCCTGTCATGGGCCGAAAGGCCCTGCCCACCTGCAGCCTCCTGGGGGCGCTGCTAGCCTCAGAGGGGAGGTCACCTCAGAGCCAGGACTGCCTGAGGCCCAACTATCCGGTGTTTATCTGACTACCTCAGCCAAGGGGGTGGTGAACACACTCTGCGTAGGAGGAACAAAAATCAACCGCAGACAATTCCGCCGGCTTCGCTGAGCTCCGTGAGCAGCAATCTTTCTTTCTAGTCTGTCAGCAAATTCCCGCTCCCGCTGAGAACAGAGCTGAGGAGCCCCAGAGCAGGGCTGTCTAAGGTCACTGCTCCCAAAACAGGCCCAGGCTGGGGCTGAAGCCAGGGGACAGGTGGCCGCACAGTGAGGGGCTGAGTGAGGGGCGCTCAGCTCAGCAGTGCCTGGCTGCTTCAGCCAAAGCTCAGGGCCCACGCTGCTCCTGTCCTGAGCTGAGAGGACCAGAGCGGGGCTGGTGAAGTCACGGGGATTGCCAGCAGGAGGAAGGCACTGGCAATGAGTTCTGAGCTTTTAATGTGGTGCCCGAAGGGATGCATGGAAACCAGAGACCAAGGAACGGCTCCTCAGAAATAGTCACCCTCGGAGCCTTGGGGCACTGGAGGAGGGGACTCTGGCGACTCTGGACCTCGGGTGCAGACTCCCTCACACACACACACCCCACTCATTGCCTTCTACGTGAGGCTGGGACACACAGGTGACTGTGAGAAGTGCCAGAATCTCTTGGTGTTTTCACCATAAAAGACCAGCCTAACATTTTTTGTCAGGGCTGCTCTTCGGCATTTTACCTCCCCGGCCTCAGAAAACAAAAGCCAATGTCATCCTACTCTGATTCTGTCCTCACTGGGGGAGTAACTAATGACATGTAAGAGCAGACAGATCTATCTCCTCTAGAAGGCCTGGCCCGGGGCCTAGAGGAAAACCTCGCCGCGTCCGCACTCGCCGTACCTGTGGTCTGATCCACGAGGACCCGGGAGTTGATGATTCGTCCAAACGGAGAGAACATGTCCTCCACGTCCTTCTGGGTCATGGTCCTCGGAAGCCCACTGATGTACAAGTTGGCATCTTTGATGACCTCTGAGCTTGGGCGAGCATATGACACCTTGAAAACAAAAGCGCTCGCTGGTGTTAGGGCAGGTGTGTGACCAAAGCATCAAGGAGGTGTGGTGCATTTTCTGGTGAGGAGAAGCCAACCCTACGGGGAAGGAGGTGATGCAAATGTCGGCGCCCGCGGCAGCCTGTGTGGGCGGCTCCTACAGGCCTGGCAAGGGCCTGAGCGTCTGCTCCGGTGAGACAGACATTACTCCTATTTTGGCAGAGTCAGAGGGTTCACGGCTCATCGGTGGCGGGGCGGGGAGCCCACCCCTGCTGCCCGTTCCCCTACCACGGCCTTGGGCCTCCCCGGACCACGACCCTGTCTAGGAACGGGACCTGGTCCTGCCTGTGAGGCGCCTGGGTGCTGCTGGGAGTGTGACTCCCATCTGCCAACAGCCAAGCTTGCCCCGGGAGCCCAGACGGGGCCCCAGCGTTGGGGGAGTGCACTCAGCGTTCAGTATCACATGACACCATGCTTTGGGGGGTTATGTTCAGCAACACTGAAGGAAGGCTAAAAGGAACTTACGCAGTGGCTTAGATAAAACGGTGCATGCGTGTGGGGCTGGTGGCAAGGAAAGGTCTTTGGTGCTTTTCCAGGTTGGGGTGACGGCTGTGGGGACCCTGCAGGCCAAAGAGGGGTAGGAACAAGGCTAGACCCCTGTTAGAACGGAGCAGCTGTGAAAAATCCTCCTGTTCACAAGGGGGTGGCCACGGGGACAAAGTCACACCCACAGAGGTCAGAACTAAGTCAGGAGGCTGGGAGATGAGGAAGAGGCAGAGAACCGTGTGCTCAGGAAGGGTGGGGGCTCAGACCTGGGCTGACTCCCCAACATTCGAGAAGCACATGACATTCTGGCAAAGGAGATGACGGACACCTCCTTTGCCCGCAAAGCAGAATGCACTCTAGCGGGAGAGACGGCGAAAGAAAGGAGCAACTGTGCGTCATGGTCAGAGAAGCTAGGGCCTGTGGAGGTGAGCATCAGCAGGGAGTGGGGCTGCCATTCCCTTGGAAGCTTCCCTGTGCTGTATCCAGGCCTGGGGCACCCTGGTGAGGCCTGTGGTGCAGGCACTTTGGGGACAACACTTTGGCGACACTCAATGATGTGTTCAAGACTTGGGGAAGGTGCAGCACCGCCACAGAGCCTCCCCAGCCAGGTGGGCATCGTCACGCTCCCTGACTTCCAGGAAGGATATTGGCTCTCTCGCTCTTTCATCTGGGCCTAAACTTTCCAGGTCATCAACCAGCCCCACAGAACACCTGGCTCAGACTCCTGCCAGAGGGTGTTGCTCCAACTGTTTGTTGTCCAATTTTGCCAAATGCTCCAGCAATAGGCATCTGATTTCAGGCAGGATGGCCGAAGGCGGGAGGCAGGCCAAGACCAGGCTGGGCCAGTAGAGTGCTGCGTCCTAGGATCATCCTGTCTGGCCCCTTGCAGATTTGTCTAGAACAGGTTGCATCTGGGGTCTGCCCTTGGTTTTTGGTGAAGGACACTGTGGGAAAGAACATTCCCAAACCGGCACTAGAAGAGCATTGTGGAGGCCGGCACTGTGTTTATGGCTGTCCTCTAATAAAGCCCCGCAGAGGAAGTGCTTTCACAGCCAAATGTACTTCAATTCCTATCCGCATAAGTGTCTTCAAGGACCTTGATGACCACTGCAGCTTTCCTTCTCTCTTCAGCCACTGTCAAGTTCAGAGTCAAATCAGAATCTGAGGAGACTCTGCACCAGAGACCCAGCATGTGGCAGGTGTGCAATGGCACAGCAGGTATGCCTGGGCCCTGCTCTGAGATGCTAAGCCTAGAACACTCTTTCCTGAGCTCCTGGTGTCACCTGCTCCTTTCCCTCGATGAGGTCCACTGTTCTTGGAAAATCTTGAGGGGTTTTTGAAGAAGGAGGGGTTTTTGAATTCTGTTCTCGCACAAAGTCAGATGTCGGAGTCCGAAGCCCCAGCACCTGAGAATATTGACCTCAGGTGGAAATAGGATCATTATGGACGCAGTTAATGAGGATGAGGTCAAAGCCCCCTAGTGGATCAGTGGGTTAAGAAACTGACTAGTATCCATGAGGACTTGGATTCGATCCCTGGCCTCGCTCAGTGGGCTAAGGATCCAGGGTTACTGTGAGCTGTGGTGTAGCCTGCAGATGTGGCTTGGTTCCTGTGTTGCTGTGTCTGTGGTGTAGACGGACAGCTGCTGCTCCGATTCGACCCCTAGCCTGGGAACTTCCACATGCTGTGGGCGTGGCCCTAAAAAAGAAAAAAAGAAAAAAAAAAAGTAGAGTAGGATGGCCCCAAATCAATGACTGAGGTTCTTATAAAAAGGGGAAATTTGGAGGTAGGGAGGCACTCAGAGAGAAGATATGAAGGCAGAAACTGGGCTGAAGCTTCTACAAGCTGAAGGCTGTCCAAGATTCAGCGACCACCAGATGCTGGGAGAGGAGCATGGGACAGATCCTCCCTCACAGCTCTCGGGAGGCACCCGGATCTCGGGCTTCTGGTCCCCAGAACTAGGTGTGAGGATCTGGCAGAGGCAAAGGCTCAACAGGACACAGTGGCTTCGGTTTGAGGGAGATGACTGGCGGGCTTGTCTCAGGAACGAGGGCTGACTCGTCAGGTCTGGAGGCGAGGGGTGGCAGGCATGGAGCTGCGCAACTGCGGCAGGAAGCTGGGCCAGGGTCCTGCCTGGGGTAGGGAGGTGGCATCCTCTCCAGGACGGCTCAGCAGGGAGTGAAGGGTGGGAAAACCCAAGGTGAGTCCAGGTGTGGGCAGAGCCTGAAATAAGACACTCAGGGGTGGCGGGGGTGGGGCCCTGAGCTGAGAAAAGGAGGGAGTGGTCTGCAGTGGCAGAGAAGAGCCAGCAGGCTGGGGAAGCCGTCCTGTGAGGCCTGGAGGACTCAGTGACTCACCCCAGAAAGCCACTGCAGCCCCTAACCTGGGAACGACAGTGGCGACAGTCTGCCCAAGCCCCCCCAAGGGTGTACTGCAAGGTTTCTTTGCTCCCCTCAGGTCATCTCAAGTCAACAGGAAGGCTGCCCACAGGACAGGGGGCCCCCATGCACCTCTGCAACACCTACTTCTGCATGTGTGTGTGTGCACACACGCACACACACCCAGCTCCACGAGGGCACAAAATTTGTTTTTGTTCGCCGCCCGACACAGAGCAGACACTCAGTAAACATTTGCCACATGACTGCTGAATGCACTGGCAAGAAAAGGACGCAACTGGCTGTGCCAGGGCAGGAAGCCTGGGCAAGAGGCAAACCGCTGCTGCCACCACCACCGCTGCCACCACTACAGCAATAACCAGGAGGTAGTGACAGGAGGTAGTGCTGGCCAGATGCCTGGGTCGGGTGCTGTGTGAGGATGGGAGCACCATGGTTGGGAGGGGGCTGTCCCTGCCCAGGTCCTTTAATGGGGCCCCTCCCTTTGCTGGCGGGGCTGAGGACATGATTCAGAGGCACAAGGCCTGGGACGGTCACCACTCAAGAGGCACCTGACAGGCAATGCCTTGATTCTGAACAGACAGGATGCTCCCCAGATGCCCTGAAAGTACCAGGCCTCTGAGGAGTGACTGTGCTAATGGTGCCATGAGGGCGCTGGTGAGGTAAGGTAGTCCCTCACCCAGGCCAGGGTTCAGCACAGACCCCTGCACAGCCAGGAGGAAGGAGATGGCGATCACAGCTCTTTACCTTAATGGTCTTTGACTGGAGCCGCAGGCCGTTCAGCGTGTTTATTGCTCTCTCCGCGTCCTTCGCAGTCACGTAGTTCACAAAGCCGTAGCCCAAGCTGTGTCCTGTGTGAGACAACCCGCGGACATCAGTAAACCACTGAGAGCCAGTCAGCAAGAGAGGGAGATGGGGAGGATGAATGGGACTACGTCTAAAGGGCCTCAAAAGGACAAGACCAGAGAGAAGATCAAGAAAATACGTGAGGGAGTTCCCATTGTGGTGCAGCGATTAACGAATCCGATTAGGAACCATGAGGTTGCGGGTTCGATCCCTGGCCTTGCTCAGTGGGTTAACAATCTGGTATTGCCATGAGCTGTGGTGTAGGTTGCAGATGTGACTCGGATCCCACATAGCTGTGGCTGTGGTGTAGGCCGGCAGCTGTAGCTCCAATTCAACCCCTAGCCTGGGAACCTCCATAAGCCGCGAGGGCAGTGCTAAAAAAGCAAAATAAAAAAAATTAAAAAAAAATAAGAAAATACATGAGAACGCTAAGGGCCAAGGCCTCCAGGAAGGGGGTTAGAGATCAATGATTACAGTCTATTGATGGTTTATTCACTACACTTCCTTGGCAAACTCTTACATTTTTACATTTTTCACAAAGAACAAACGCTATTTTTCTAATTTTAAAAAAGGTTATTTAAAAAGAAATTCTGTGTAACTGAGAGCATCCTGGGTAACCCATCAAAAAGCCCTGATGAGAATCTGTCCCATTGGTGCCAGCTGCTTGGTGTGGGCTCCAAAGGGGCTGGGCAGGGATGGAGGCGGAGGATGACAGGACAGGACTGGCGGCTGGGAGAACGTGGTGACGACCAGCTGTGAGAGTCTAGGCCACTTCCATCCCCAGAGTAGGAAGGCCTGCTGGGCTCTGGCGCCACCCAGTGTCCGTTCCCCTCACTTCCCGAACCTGAAACTCAGTTGGGGGAAGAGGAGAAGGAAGCCAGCGCTGAGAGCAGCCTATGCTCCACCTGCACAGCCCTGGCCAAGGGGCTAGGCCCCCCTCGGCAGCAGCATCGTCCGCTGAAGCCTGGGGGAGTCGTAAGGCATGTGCAAACTTGAGTTCTTTCCCAAGAAATCCAGGGTTACGGGCACGGTGTCCACACCCCTTCTTGGGCAACTGTTTAGAAGTGGTGGGAGTGACCACCAACTGGCTACCACAGGAGGGACACAGCACAGCTGGGGAGGGGCTGTAGGTCCCTAGGAGGCCCAGAAAGGAGCAATGGATGAGAGCTGGAGTTGAAGGAGCAGGCCCAGGGAAGAGAACTGCCGCCAAAGCCACACCTTACCCACCCCGCATCGTGTCAGTGGGTGCCCCCACCCCACCCCGTGCACCAGCTACTGCTCTGGGCACAGAAAGAGAGGATGAGAGGTGGACAGAGGCGCCCCACTCCCTGAGCTCTGTACCATCCCTCTGTTGGATGGCAAAGAGATGATGAGGCCTGAGCCAGGGGTCCTCATGGTAGATGCGCCGGCTCAGCTGCTGCGCCTGCTGAACCCAGGCCCATCCTGCCCGACAGTGAGACCCAGTGGAGAGCCTAACCCAGTTCTGCCACTTGGAAACAAACAAACCAAAAGACTTATTTTTTAAAAAAATATTCTGAAGATAATGCAGAGATCCCATATACACCACATCCAGTCCCCCTATTAGTTACATCCTATCCTAGGAGGATACACTCGAACCAGTACAATTCACTGAACTACAGTCCACATCTGATTCAGATCGCCTTAGTTCCTCCCTAATGTCCTTTTCTGTCCCAGGATGCCATCCACGATCCCACGTGACATTTACTTATCAAGTCTTCTCAGGCTCTTCCTGGCTGGTGCGAGTTTCGGACTTTCCTTATTTTTGATGACCTTGACAGTTTCGAGCACTGGTCAGGAATGCTGCAGTCTCCTTCAATCTGGGTTTGTCAGATGTTTTTCTTGTGGTCACACTGGAGTTCTAATGCGTTTTTAGGAGCAAAGACCACAGAGTGGAGCACCCTTCTCATGCCGTGACAGCAGTGTGCGTGCTGTCCACATGACTCATTGCTGATGCTGGCCTTGACCCCCTGGCGAAGGCAGTCAGCTTGCCGGGTTTCTCTCCTGTAAAGTTACCCTAGCCCCATGTGGAAGGAAGTCACTCCCCAGAGCCCCCATGTAACAAGAGCCTTGTGGAGCTAGTAGGCTCTCCCCAGGGCAGAGGAGTCACAAAATTTTTTGGCAATTCTGCACAGGCCGCTTTTTTTTTTAAAGAAACAAAACCGAAACTTGACCCTTCCAGATCCACATTTTTAACAAAACTTCATGGCTCTCAGAGCCTTGGCAGCAGGGCCCCGGAGAGTGAGGACGCCGGAGCAGTAAGGCTGTGGGGCCCGTTTAGCAGGAGAGTCAGACCCGCAGCTCAGAAGACCACCACCAGCTCCAGGCCTGGAACTTCAGGGTCCTTGACTATGAATGTTAAAGCAGAGAAGGTAGAATGTCTGGGGTATGGATTCCGATCAAACTCCAGGCCTGCTGAGATTTTTACTCCCCAACACCTGCTCTCCAACTTCCCTCTGCCGGTCTCTGGTGGAGCCAGGCCACGGAGCCTTCCTGTCGGGCCCAGCTCCTCTGCCTCTCTTTGGTGGGCACCACCGGCATTCCAGTCTTCCTGCGTTCCTGTTCCTCCCACAGGACCAGTCTCGAGCCTGGGCCACCTGCCTCCTTTCCTGGTGCTTCGGGTGCCCCAGGGCATGTTCCTGTGCCTTCCGCTGTACCTGGCTTCTCTTGGCACGTGAACATGGGCCCTGCCCAGCCTCAGTTGCCGATACCTCCCTCCAGGTGCTTGGTGGCCTCTGCTCCCCTCCTGGCCTTGTCAAGGCCACTCGACCCACTGTCATCCACTCTTCCTGGGTGACTTCCTTGACTACTAAGTGTGCCCATACCTGCCAGTGTCACCTAGGGTGTCACACAATCTCAGACAGCCACTGCCTCTTTTCTCAGCCCTGTTCCCTCTCCAGTCTTCTTCCATGAGGCTACGAGTATTAACTAAGCACCTACTACCTGTCTGGCACCATGCCAGGCTGGCCAGGGGGGTTCATGACAATCACTGAGGAGGATAGTTCAGGCCTTAATGACACTCACATCCCACTGGGCTGTGAGTCAGGCAACCAACAAGCAAGAAACCAATGAAAACGCCCTCACGGGTGTTAAAAGGAGAATTTCTGTGGTGGTGTGAGTGGGACTAACAGGACAGACCCATAGGAGACAGGGCAATCAGAGGCACCCTTTGAGGAGGTGACGTTAGAAATCAGACCGGAATGGCTGGAGGCAAGCATTCCAGACACAAGAGCAAGAGCCAAGTCTCTGAGGTGGAGACAATTCTGGTGTGTTCCAGGAAATGAAAGGAGGCCGCCTCGGCTGCACAGAATGAGCCAGGGGACTGACCCAGAGATGGTTGCTGGGCGGACTCCGGCCATAGTGGAGCTGAGGCCCGTGCAGAGAACACGGGGAGCCTGTGAGCTGGACCAGCTGTGAGACAAGGGCCATGCGCCAGGGCAGGGGTAGAAGAAGGAAGAGTCACCAAGCAGACCTGCAGGTGGGCTGATGCGGGAAGGAGCTCCAGACGGGCTGCACGCCCAGCCCAGGACTGGCTCTGTCCCCCAGTCTGTTCTCTCCGAGGTGGGCATCTATGTATACTGAGAGAGAAATCAGGTGAGGAGTGAAGGGGAGCCCCTGGTTCTCACTGGATGAGGTAGGAAATTAAAGGGCTTACCATAGTGCTGAGCACCCACCCTCCACCCTTTCCTCCACTTTAATCTAATCGCTTTCAGCTCTGGCTGCTTGTTAGAATCACCAGGGCAATTGACAGAAACCATCACTGCCAGGCTACATCCTGGACCAAAGAAATCAGAATGAGGGTGGGGAAGGCAGAAGCGGGGACAGCTTAGGGAGCTGTTCAAGCCCCCTCCAGTAATTTCAGTATTGAGCCCAGATGGAGAACTGCTGCTGGAAGCACACGAGGAGTGGGGCTCCCCATGGTTATGCGGAGTCCACCTGATGGTCCATGCTCAGAGCAGGCCTGAGGGAAGGTCCTCACTTCCCCAGTTACTGCTTCTCTTAAAAGGGTCCTCAAGCCACTCAGGGTAATGACAGCTCCCTAGGGTCCTGGGAAATGACAGGCAACTCAGTTCAGCCCAAGAGGAGGGTGGGCGGAAGGTATAGTGGCTGGGGATGAGGCGGCCGGGGTCTCAAAGAGACTTGGGAGCTGCAGGCCGGGTTATGAGTTTTATCCCGACTGGAGGTGCAGGACAAGAGACAGAAGCTGGGCGTGCAGGCTGGGGACCGAGTGGCCAGTGTGACGTAGGACAGGAGGATAGAGGCTGGCTCATGGTGCCCTATCAGCCATACGGCATCTGCAGAAGGGCTAGACACCAGGACAGGGAACAGGGCAGGGCTGCACAGTAAGGCTACGCAGTGACTGCGGGTGGAACAGGCAACAACAAATGCGTATCTCCAACATGGGAGCCTGGCTGGCCAGAAACACTCTGAATCTTGAGGCCAGCACATCAAACATTCCCAGCACCCCAGCCACCACCTTGTCACTCACTCCTCCTATCCCCAGTCCTTGGCACTGATCGGCACTCAATAAATATTTGCTGAGTGAATGAATGTCCATGCTGATCTGCACTCTCCCCCAACCCCCAGACCCATTCACTCATTCGTTCATTCAACAAACACTGATTATATGGCCACATCTGGGGATACATTAGGGTCCCTGCATCTGAGAACGATAAGGACTTACTGGGCCAGAAAGTTCCAATTTCATTGCAGTGTGGAAACCCACGCTGCAAATCAGTCTGAATGCTATGGGAACCCAGAAGAGGAGCATCTAATGCTGACTAGGTCAGGACAGGAAAACATCTAAAAGCAACTGGGGCCCAGAAACTGAAGGGTTTTAAATCAGGTGAGTGACAGGGGACATTTGGTGTGTTGAAGAGATTCGTTTGCCACAGTTAGGAGAATGGTCTGGAGGGAGCACGCGTGGCCAGTTAAGAGCCTAAAGTAATAGGGCAGGCAGATGATGATGTGACCTGGTTTAGATGGTGACAGAGGAGATGGAGGAAAAGGGATGGAAGCATCCAGAAGGACGAGTGCTAGGGACATATGTCAAAGGTCATGCTTAGATTTCTGACTGGAGTCACTGAGTAGACAGTGGTGCCACCTGCTAAGATGGAGACCCTGGGAAACAAGCAGATGGCTTGTGGGAGAGTCAAGGTCAGTTTGGCAAACACAAGGGCCTGGAGCTCAGAATAACTTTCTGATTGAAAGAGGTGGGGCCAAACTGAATATACAGCTAAAGACAAAAAAAAAAATTAAAAAAAAAAAAAAAGCAGAGGTCCCATTGTGGCTCAGTGATTAGCGAATCCGACTAGGAACCATGAGGTTGTGGGTTCGATCCCTGGCCTTGCTCAGTGGGTTAAGGATCCGGCATTGCCGTGAGCTGTGGTGTAGGTTGCAGACGCAGCTCGGATCCCGTGTTGCTGTGGCTGTGGCAAAGGCCGGCAGCTACAGCTCCTGTTAGACTCCTAGCCTGGGAACCTCCATATGCTGCGGGTGCGGTTCTAGACAAGGCAAAAAGACAAAAAAAATAAATAAATAAAATAAAGCTAAGCCCAGAGTCCCCTGGTGACTTAGGGTTAAGGATCCAGCGTTGCCACTGCTATGGCTTGGGTCACTGCTGTGGCACAGGTTTAATCCCTGGCCCCAGAACTTCTACACGCTGTGGGCACGGTCAAAACAGTTTAAAGCTATGCCATGGGGGTGCATCTACTCACCCAACTGCAGGTTTAGGAAGAAGAGGGGGTTTAGGAATAAGTCAAGGACTGCCTAAGTTAATGGCTGAGAAAGAGCTGCAGGAGAGGCAGAGACAGGCCTCAGATGAAGGAGAAAGCTGGGGTGGGGGTTCATGGTAGCCGAGGGAAGAGGAAGCTTCCAAAAGGAGACGGCCCTGTGAACAGGAGAGGAAGGACATCAGCTATAGCAGTTCTCACTCGGGGATGATTCTGTCCCCCAGGGGACACAAGACAATGTCTGGGCACATTTTTGTGATTTTCACACCTCAGAAGGTGCCACTGGCATCTACCGGGTGGAGGCCAGGGATGCTACTCAACATGCAAAGTACAAGGCAGCCTTCCTACAAGTTACCCAGTTCCAAACGTCGGCAGTGCTCAAGAGGGCCTGAGTTAGAGGGAGTCCCGGAACCTAGCAAGGACTCTCTGTTTACTTATTTTGTCTTTTTAGGGCCACACCCGCAGCATATGGAGGTTCCCAGGCTAGGAGGTCAAATCAGAGCTGCAGCTGCCAGCCTATACCAGAGCCACAGTAACACCAGATCTGAGCCTCATCTGTGACCTACACCGCAGCTCAAGGCAACACAAGATCCTTAATTCACCTAATGAGGCCAGGGATCAAACCCACATACTCACGGATGATAGATTCGTTACCGCTGAGCCATAAAAAGAATTCCAGGGCTTTTTTATTGTAATTTTTTGGTCACGCCCATGGCATGCAGAAATTTCCTGGGCCAGGAATCGAACCACACGCCGCAGCAGTGACAACACCAGATCCTTAATCTGCTGGGACACCAGGGAACTCCAAGGGCTCTTTTAAAGACAGAGATTAGAGCATGTTTGAAGGCTGGCAGACGACTCTGGAAAGACCCAGAAAACTGGGTATTTGCACAACTTGAGGTTCCTGCGATGCTGAGAAGGAAAGGACAGAGGAGGAGATGGCTGGGAAGTAGGAACTGGTCATCACCTAAGAGGAAAGGGGGTCTGAGCGAAGAAAACACGCTGAAATTGTTGTGAGCTGGGCTGGGGGTTTGAGTGGGCTGGGCGCCTGTCCAGGGGGATGGGAGACCCTCTCTGGGACGGGCCCTTGAGCCATGCTGGGAGAAAAAGCAATCAGACGAACATAACCACATCCAGGGTGTCACCAGGGCGGTGTAATAAAGGACAAAAGGGAGTGAGATGTGAGGCCACAGCTGGGAACCAGCCTCCAAGTTTTCAAACACCAGTGGCAGGATGAGAAAAGTGAATGCAGTAAGTTTTCCATAAAGTTAAGTTCATTGAATTTAAAGAACCACTAGCAAAATGTGGAGCTGATACACCAATCCAGGCCCACCTACTCCACAACTCCTGGTGCACCACACTCACCTTACCCAGAAAAAGCAGAAAAAGTTTATTTCTGAATTGAAATCATTTCCAAATTACACTTTTGCTGCTTTCGCTGGTTCTCAAAACCAGTTCTCTCTGGATTGATCTCGCCAAGTCTAGGTGCTCCTATTAACATAGCTCACATTCCTCTGAAAACCACAACAAACCAAGAGACAAAGAAGTCAGGTAGAGAGAAGGCCGGGCCCGTTGCCTGCCTGTGCACAGGAATATCAGTGGGGCTGAAGTCTCCCCTCTAACAGAACATAAAAGGAGAAAAGCTAGACTTAGGAGCAGCACAAGAGAATTTCAAAACCCCTCTGAACAAGGACTCTCATATTCAGGATGGTCTCCTGGTTCTGGAGAGAGGTGCTTTCTAGAACATTCCAACACTGTTCAATTTTGTGTATTACCTACAGCTCCTGTTTTAAAGACATTTATTAAAATAAATAAATAAATAAATAAAGACATTTATTAAATCGCAGACTCTCAGAAATGAAAGGGTCCTTAAAGGACATTTGAGTTCAAAACTCCCCTCTGATGAACTAACTCCCTGCCCAGCAGCCAGCCAGCCTCCGCAGGAGTCATCCCAGGACAGGGACCTTCATGGTACCAGCAAATGCTGAGAGTCAATGGAGGAGGACGATGGGTATGTGGGGTTCAGTACTATTACTCTAATGTATACTGAACTATAATAAGGTATTATTCTATTTCCATAGTAAATATGGCTTTTTACTTTGCAATTATTTTTTGGTATACGGAATCACTCTCCTACAAGCCTGGGTGGCAGCCAGAGCCCTCCCAAGAGAACTGGGCAGGGGGAAGAAAGGGAGAAGGAGGGGGACGGGGAAGAAGGGGAGAAAGAGGAGGGCTCTCTAGAACATTCCCTCCTGGGGAGAAAAGACAGGATGAAGTGCTTCACAGCACTGGTCTTTGGTAAACCATGCGCTCAGAACAGAGGCCTCTCTACAGGGAGGGCCTTACTGGGTACTGGGCCTTCTGCAAGCCCTGAGGAGGCAGGCAGCAGCAGGATGCAGGAGCCACCATCCCTGTTTCACAGATGGAAACACTGAGGCTGAGACGGTGTGGGAGGGAAGGGCTCTGAGCTGGCCTGCCAACCCCACAGCCCGCTGTGATCTGCTGCGCTGCTCCAGCCCACGAGAATTCAAGCCCAGTGTGTTTCAGACGTTCAAGACAATACTGAGACAGCAGACAGTCAAGATGGCCCAAACCAAACAAAGGGCTGCCCATGGAGGACTTGGTTCTGCTGTACGCCTGACCGTGCATAGGGAGAGACAGGGTGGGCCTGCCCCCAGCAGGGCGCTGGCCAGAGTCCCTTCTACACATGGGACTACGCTAGGTCAGGCTTTACTCTCTGGTCCCTTCCAGCTCTCAGGGTGCTTCTGGTATCTCATGTCTCCTCATTTTCCCTCTCCTCCCACTGTCTCTGTCTTACAATGGACTTTTCCTCTTTTGGCAAGCTGTGGCCCATCTTACTCCAGGCCAGCGGCAAAACAGAGTTGAGATAAAAGTGAAACCTGACAGCCGTCATTTCAAGACTGTGGCTCCTCTGTGCTGAGTCACAGGCAAAGAGGCCAGTGCTTATTAGCAGGATGGCCACTCGTACCCTCTCTACAAAAAAAAATCTCCGGTTCTTTACCTGCGACTTTATCCCGAATAAGTTTTGCAGATTCAATTTCACCAATACTGCTGAACAGGCTTCGTAACTCCTCCTGGGTCATGTTCTGAGGGAGGTAGTTGACAATCAAATTTGTTCTCCCGATATCATCCCTGCAGTCTTCCGCCATGTGGTCTTCATAACCATTAGACATTGTATTTTTTTAAGATCTGCAGGAGGGAAAAAAACGAAGTCAAGTCCAAATGCTGGAATTCCAATTTGCAGGCTATTAAGGCAACACTCACAACTGCGTCTGCACTTAGGCATCATACTTTTCAACACTGCAGGTTTCAACTGACGTCCACACAAAAACCTGCACGTGGATGTTTATAGCAGCTTTATTCCTAACTGGCCCCGAACTGGAAGCAGCCAAGATGCCCTTCAGTAGGCGAATGGAGAAACACACAACAGTCATCTGATATGTGCACACAATGGAGTTCTATTCTGTGCCAAAAGAAAGGAGCTAGGGAGAGTCCCTGTCGTGACTCAGTGGTAACGAACCTGATTAGTATCCATGAGGTCATGGGTTCGATCCCTGGCCTCACTCAGTGGGTTAAGGATCTGGCATTGCCATGAGCTGTGGTGTAGGTTGCAGATGCAGCTCAGATCCCATGTTGCTGTGGCTGTAGCGTAGGCCAGCAGCTAGTAGCTCTGATTTGACCCCTAGTCTGGGAACTTCCATATGCTATGGGTACAGCCCTAAAAAAGACCAAAAAAAAAAAACCCACCCCCAAAACCCCAAACAAAAAACCAGAAAGGATCTAAGAAGTCACAAAGATGTGAAGCCTATGCCACAGCCACAGCAACTCGGGATCCAAGCCGTGATCCATCTTCTGAAAGCACCACTCACTCTAGGTTTTGCTTAGAGGCACTGCAATGCGGCTGTCTACTCTAAGGTGTCCAGTGTCCCTGCCTCTAAAGAAGCAGGCAGCCAGTGGGGCTGAAATGTCATCACGAAAGAAAAACCCTGCTGCCCACAGCTGGGAGGTCTCGGGGGCAGCCCACCCCTTTCTCCAGATTCCTACTGCCCAGCTCTGATTTTATGCTTCAAAACCCAGCGCCCAGAGTTTCTGCCATGGCACAGCGGAAAACAAATCCGACTAGGAACCATGAGGTTGCAGGTTCAATCCTTGGCCTTGCTCAGTAGGTTAAGGATCCAGCATTGCCGTGAGTTGTGGTGTAGGCTGCAGACACAGCTCGGATCTGGCATTGCTGTGGCTCTGGTGTAGGCTGGATGCTATGGCTCCAATTAGACCCCTAGCCTGGGAACCTCCATATGCCGCGGGTGTGGCCATAAAAGGACAAAAAAAACAAAAACAAAAACGAACAAAAACACAGTGCCCAGTGTCAGGAGCATTTAGCCTCCTTTAATAACAACCTCGCCAGCAGTTACATAAAAACCTGAACACAGCTCCTGCTTAGGATTTCCTGCCTGCTCCAAGTCAAGGAGAGAAGAATTGAGGAATCAAGTCTGGTTCCCTGTTTCCTGCTGGAGAACTTCAGTTCTTCTCTGCCTTCCCCCTTCTCACTTTCCACTCTTTCACTTGCTTCGGACTGTATACCACACGAAAAATTAATCCAATCCCCCAGTATTCCTTTTATTTTCTTGAAAAAGTATTTCATGCTCCTTGCTCTTTACAAAACAGTTTAGCATCAAGAACCATAACATAAAAGATAGGCCAAGTTAGACTACTAGGTTAAAAAACTTCGGTAGGGCAAAGGCATCCCCCCCCGCCCCCACGCCTGGGAGAGCACAGCCGTGGTTCGCCCCTGCGGTAAGGCTGCCCCCGTGGGACACTGGGTAGTGCCTGGAGACACTGATGGCTCTCAGAACTGCAGGTGCTGGTGTACCCCTGGCACCTAGTGGGTAGAGGCCAGGGACAGTTAAACATTCCACAAGGCAAAGGACAGTCCCCCTCAACCAAGAATTATTTAGGCCAAGGTGTCAACACTGCTGAGGTGGAGAAAAATTGATTTAGGGCACTACAAATTAATAAGAGAAAAATAACACATGACTAACAGAAAAGCAGACAAAGGATATAAGCTGCAACCAATAGATGCTGGCAACTTAAATAGCTAATAAGCCTTGAAAAGAAGTTCAAGTTCATGAACAATGAGGAAAATGCAAAATAAAAAGAGAAACTACTTTCTGTCAGATGGAATACAATCCAGGATAGATAAAACCCAGTGTAAGTAAGGATAAAGGGGGAGAAACACCCTTATACACCACTAATTGAATATGACATGGTACAAACTTTGTGAAGGGTAACAGCAGTGCATCCAAAAAAAATTTTTTTTTTTGGCTTTTTATGGCCGCACCCATGGCATGTGAAAGTTCCCAGACTAGGGGTCGAATTGGAACTCTAGCTGCCAGCCTACACCACAACCATAGCAACCAGGATCCAAGCCACGTCTACAACTTACACCACGGCTCATGGCAATGCCAGATCCCCAACTCACTGAGCAAGGCCAGGGATCAAACACACATCCTTATGGATCCTACTCGGATTCATTTCCACTGCACCACAACAGGAACTTCCACCTACCAAAACGTTTAATATGAATGCTACCCTCTGACTTGGAGCTGTAGGAAACTGTTCTACAAAAATAATCACACATATGAAGGGAGGTATGTTGGAGGAACACACGATCCCATTGCTGGAAAAAGTAAAATGCTGGGGAGTTCCCGTCGTGGCGCAGCTGTTAACGAATCTGACTAGGAACCATGAGGATGCGGGTTCGATCCCTAGCCTTGCTCAGTGGGTTAACGATCCAGTGTTGCTGTGAGCTGTGGTGTAGGTCGCAGATGCGGCTCAGATCTGGCGTTGCTGTGGCTATGGCGTAGGCTGGCAGCTGTAGCTCCGTTTCGACCCCTAGCCTGGGAACCTCCACATGCTGCGGGTGCATCCCTAAAAAGCAAAAAAAAAAAGGTAAAATGCTGGACATAAGCTAAATATGTACTGAGGATGGTTAAATAAATACAATTTTTAGTAGCAAGCATGGCCTTAATGGGTTTAATCATGAAAAACTCCACAAATCAGTTAAACTACCTATGGCCATGAGACTTCAAGATAGATCATTAGCTCAAAAACAAACAAACAAACAAAATTATTTGCTGAAGCCTGAACCAAAGTACAAGGGTTAACTCTGAAAAAATCTAAAAGCACACTGAAGTTTGCTCAAAATGTGATTCAGACATTTTTCTTCTTCTGTCCTTTTTTTTCCCCCCCGTTTATCCCTTTCTCCCTTCACTCTTGTTCTGAGTTAGGCATCAGTTCCCCTGCCTTTTCCCTCCCCCTGCTTTCGCGAATGATAAAATGGGCAGTAATTACTCCGTTCTCATTATCCAGAGTCGGGTGCCTTCAATGTTAGGTAAAAAGTTAGCTTTCTAAAACAGTCGTTGGCATATCATGGCCTAAGGGCCAAGTGTGTTCAGCCCACTACTTGTTTTTATAAATAAAGTTTTACTGGCACACAATCAGTCTCATTTGTTTATGTATTGCCTATGGCTGCTTCTGCATTCCAGTGACAGAGTCGAGTAGCTGTGACAGAGACCATATGGTTCACCAAGCTGAAAATATTTACCATCTGGCTTTCTACAGGAAAAGTGTGCCGACCTCTGTTCTAAAATGTAAAAATAGAAAAACTTCTTGGAGAAAATCTTTGTGACACTGGGTGAGTGAGGCAAAGATTTCTTAGATACCATACCAGAAGCCAAATACATTTAAAAGAAATTGATACACTGGATATCATCAAAATTTAAAACTTTTGTTCTTGCAAAAGACACTGCTAGGAAAATTACAATCCAAGACTGGAAGAAAATATGTGCAAATCACACATCTGAAAAAGAACTTGTATCCAGAATACTTTTTTAAAACTCTCGAAACTTAACAATAAGGAAACAACCTAATTTTAAAAATAGCAAAAGATGTGAACAGACACAAAAAAGATATGTGAATGGCAAATAAACACATGAAAAGATGTTTACCTTTAAAGGGTATTAAAGAAATGCAAATTAAAACCACATCAGGCGTTCTTGTGGCTCAGTGGTTAACGAATCCGACTAGGAACCATGAGGTTGTGGGTTCGATCCCTGGCCTTGCTCAGTGGGTTAAGGATCCGGCGCTGCTGTGAGCTGTGGTGTAGGCTGCAGACGCAGCTCGGATCCCGTGTTGCTGTAGCTGTGGCTGTGGCGTCGGCCGGCGGCTACAGCTCCGATTAGAACCCTAGCCTGGGAACCTCCATATGCCGCAGGTGAGGCCCTAGAAAAGGCAAAAAGACAAAAACAAAAAGAAAAAAACAAAAACCACATCAAAATATCACTACTCATTTAGGAGGTCTAAAGCAAAATAAAACAAAAACAAGCAACAATGACAACAAAACAGATGATAACAAATTCTGGTGAGGATATGGAGAAACTAGAACTTTCATGCTGGTAGAAACACGAAAGTTACAGCCACTTTGGGAAACAGATCGGCAGTTTCTTATAATTAAACACACACTTACCATAAGACCCAGAAGCCTATTCCTAGCCCTCACACACAAGAAATAAAGACTTTTGTTCATATATACAAACCTATGTGTTATTGTTTATAGCAGCTTTATTCATGATCGCCAAAAAACTAGAACAACCCTAACGTCCCTCAAGCCCTCAGTAGATGCACCATATAGTAGCTGGTACAACAGAATACTACTCAGCAATAGAAAGGTCCTACTCTTCACGATTTGCATTGATGTCAAACACATCTTGCTGAATGAAAGAAACCAGATTCTAAGGCTACGTACTGCACAATTCCATTCTAGAAAAGGCAAAATTGGAGTTCCTGTTGTGGCTCAGCAGGTTAAGAATCCAAATAGTATCCACGAGGACGTGGTTTGATCCCTGGCCCTGCTCAGTGGGTTAAGGATCCAGCATTTCCACAAGCTGTGGTGTAGGTCAAAGATGCGGCTCAGATCTGGCGTTCCTGTAGCTGTGTCTGCGGCTGGCAGCTGCAGCTCCAATCTGACCCCTAGCCTGGGAACTTCCAAATGCCAAAGGTGCAGCCCTAAAAAGCATTAGAAAAAGAAAAAAAGGGAAAAACCACAGGGATAGATCAGTGGTTACCAGGTGCAGGGAGCAAGGAAGGGGTTGACTATATAGTGGGAGCATGAGGAAATATTTCTGTTTCCCAAGTGGCAAGATTTTCCAACATCTTGATCACAGTGATAAGTCACATGATTTTATTCATTTGTCAAAACTCAAAGAATTCTACACCAAAAAGTGAATTAAAAAATAAGTTTTAGGGGTTCCTGTTGTGGTGCAGTGGAAATGAACCTGACTAGCATCCATGAGGACCTGGGTTCGATCCCTGGCCTTGCTTAGTTGGTCAAGGATCTGGCATTGCCATGAGCTGTGGTGTAGGTCACAGACATGGCTCAGATCCTGAGTTCCTGTGGCTGTAGTGTAGGCTGGCAGCTGCAGCTCAGATTGGACTCCTAGCCTGGGAACTTCCATATGCTACACCTGCAACCCTAAAGAGCAATAAATAAATAAATAAATAAGTAGTAGGAGTTCCCGTTGTGGATCAATGGGCTAAGAACCTGACATACTGTCCATGAGGATGTGGGTTTGATACCTGGCCTCACTCAGTGGATTAAGGATTCAGCATTGCTGTGGCTGTGGTGTAGGTTGGCAGCTGCAGCTCCGATTTGATTCCTGGCCCAGGAACTTCCATATGCTGCAGGTACGGCCATAAAAAGGAAAAACAAATGTTTTAAGACTTAAAAAGTGGGAACTTCTGCATGACAGCCCTGTTCCTCCGCATGCTGACTCCGCCTGACACATCCATTCAAGGCTGAGCAGCCCATTCTTGGTCAACTGGCAACCATGAAGAACCCAAACCCCAAGAGCACAGTTTTCCTAGGCATTTCGGTTCCACCCTGCCATCCAGATCCCTTCCTCTGGCTTTTCCAAATCTGCATATCTAATCCAGGGTCAAACTAGCTCTGTCCCCACAAGCACCAACCACAGCCAGGCCTTGGTCTCTGCCTGACAATCAATGACTCCCAGGTCACGGCCACCTCTGGCTGTCCCTCAGCTCTCCAGGCCCTGCCCCCTCTCACTCAGCGCATCTCTCCATGCAGCAGTCTCGTGGATTCGCTCAGCCCCAACAAGCCAGCTCTCCCCTCTAGCTCTCCAGGTCAGTGGGGTCACCACTCACTCAGGCTCAAGGGCAATCATCACATTGTTAATAAGTGGCAGGGCCAGGCCTCGAGCTGTCACTACAGAGCGGTCTTCCAAGGATGAAAGGCCAGGCCCTTCATGATGGCCCCTGCTCGTCCCCCTGAAAATAAAACGTTGGGTAAACATACACCACAGCTCATGGCAATGCTGGATTCTTAACCCACTGAGAGAGGCCAGGGATCAAATACGCGTCCTCATGGATACCAGTCAGGTTCTTACTGCTGAGCCACTACGGGAACTCCCTCACTGTACTACTTTGAACAATCCCCTCCCTCGAGCTTCCCCAGGGTGCCACAGACCTTCATATTTCTGGGCCTCTGTTCCGGCCACTGCCTTGGCAGGGATGGCCCGCCCTCTCCATCACCTCCTCACTTCTCTTTAAAGAGTCTCACAGGATCCTGGGTCACTCTAGTTTTCAATGCCCGCACACCACTGGTGTGAACATCTATCACCACACGAATCACTCTAACTTGTAATTATCTGCCAAGACTACATCACTGTCACCAAGGGTCCTCAGGCAAATACAGGGTACCTGGCAAACTGTGGGTGTGTCACACAGGCACACAAAGGAGAAAGGGACAGATCCAGACAAAGGGTCTCAGATTCCCCTGACAATCATGTGTATTTGGTGCATTCTTTTAAAGAAGGGTGCTTGGAAATCGTACCTACAGTCTATTAACACATTTAGGATCTTTAATTTTTTTAGGATCATCCAGTCCCATCCCAACCCACAGAATCAAGGGAAACTTAGTTTAGCAAAGCAATTCCTGCAGGTTTTTTTTTTTTTTTTTTTGGTTTTTTTGCCTTATCTAGGGCCGTACCCGCGGCATATGGAGGTTCCCAGGCTAGGGGTCCAACAGGAGCTGTAGCTGCCGGCCTTCGCCACAGCCACAGCAATGCCGGATCCTTAACCCACTGAGCAAGGTCAGGGATTGAACCTGCAACCTCATGGTTCCTAGTCGGATTTGTTAACCACTGAGCCACCACAGGAATTCCATCCTGCAGATCTGTAAATGTTTCTAGTAATGGAAATATTGCGGAGTCCTGTTTGGATGACCTCTGAAGGTTTTTAGCCCTATGGAACTTTGGGGTGTGTGTGTGTGTGTGTGTGTGTGTGTGTGTGT
>PVHT021183507.1:5577736-5634486 GCA_004024745.2 Catagonus wagneri
TGTCTGTCTTTTTAGGGCCACACCTGCGGCATTTGGAAGCCCCCAGGCTAGTGGTTAAATTGGAGCTGCAGCTGCCGGCCTCTGCCACAGCCACAGCAACATGGGATCCAAGCCGCATCTGCAACATACACCACAGCTCATGGCAATGCTGGATTCTTAACCCACTGAGAGAAGCCAGGGATCAAATACACGTCCTCATGGATACCAGTCAGGTTCTTACTGCTGAGCCACTATGGGAACTCCCTCACTGTACTACTTTAAACAATCCTGGTAGTCTGTGTGGCTTCAATGATGTTCATGTCAGCAGTATACCTACTATGTACATAAGGGACGGATGTGTGTGTGTGTGTTGTGTGTATAAATGACATAAAAACATACGTAGGTGGTACACACATAAAGCAACAAGACTGGTTTCCATCAGGCACCCATGAGAATCTGTCACATTTTATAGTCACAGAGGAGGCTTTCTAAACAACTTGGGCCAGACCAAAACTAGAACAGTCAAATATATCTTCAGGCTCGACCCCGACACTTCACACATCATATGACAAGGCTTGGACTCAATTATTTTCTAAGGTCATTTCCAGATGTAAAGTCCTGAGTTCTCCAAGGTAAAAGTCTTAGGAAGGTAAGGTCACCCAGGGAAGGATCTGGTACCAGAAAAAAGCTGAAGGCACCAGCTGACCCAATTAGAACGGCAATGCAAGGTGAGGGCACACTTAGGTGGATGCGGTCCACGTTTCCTTACTTATCCCCTCCCACAGCCCGAGGAGGGGAAAGTTGCCTAGCTGGGGCAGCTCAGCTAGGTCACAGTAATTCCATGTCTACCAGGCTGAGCAGTTCAGGGGAGAGGCAGAGCAGGTGCAGGGCAGGTGCAGCCCAGTGTCTGGACGCGTCACCCAGTTGGGACTTGATCAGACCCACAGCCCTGCTAAGAGTTCTGGCTTCCTTCTGGCTGGTCAAGGACCCTCCATGCCTCAGCAGGAAAAACCCACAGGCTTTGACAGATATATTCTTTTTTTTTTTTTTTGAGCCGCACCTGAAGCATATGGAAGTTCCTGGGCTAGGGGTCGAATCGGAGCTGTAGCTGCCGGCTGCAAAGCAGGTGGTTACCCCCTAGTTTGCAGACAAGGAAGCTGAAGCTCCGGGAAAGGAAGTGACATACCAGCAGTGGTTTGGCTAATTAGCAGTGGGGTTAGTGCTGGAGCTTAGGTCTATCAGAGCCTTTTCTGCCACCTACACCACATCTCACAGCGTTGCTGGATCCTTAACGCACTGAGCGAGGCCAGGGATTGAACCTGCATCCTCATGGATACTACTTGGGTTCATTACCACTGACCTACAACAGGGACTCCTGGTCCCTGTACTCTTACATTATTAACAAAATCAAAGTGAGCGCCTTTCTCCCTGACTTCCCGCTGAAAGCATCCTCATCTCCTCTCTTCCCGTCCTTGCCACCCTCTTCAGATCTGCTCCTCTCCCCAAGTTACCTAAGTTGGTGGCACACACACACTTGTATCCAGGCCACCTCTCTCCATCCTCCAAAGCTAAGTGAGCACCAAGTTCTGCCAGTTCTACATCTGAGATGTTTTACTCCATCCTCATCTCTCTGCCCTCATCTTTGTTCAGGGTCCTGCCTCTTGCCTATACTGACTCCTAGCTGGTCTCCTGGCCACATGATTATTTCAAACTGAGCATCTCCAAACCCGGTTTGGTCTTTTCTCTCCAAATCGCTCCTGTTCCGTCTGTCTCCCTGTTCCTGGTGACATCAGTCTTGCCACTGGGCTATTCTCTTGTTCCCTCTCCTGTGAATCTTTCCTCTGGCATGAATGTATCTGCCTTTTCTTTTCTTTTTTTTTTTTAAGGGCTGCACTTGCAGCATATGGAAGTTCCTGGGCTAGGGGTCCAATCAGAGCTGTAACTGCCAGCCTATGCCACAGCCACAGCCACATGGGATCCAAGCCACATCTGCGACCTACAACATAGCTCACAGCAACGCCAGATCCTTAATCCACAGAGCGAGGCCAGGGATCGAACTTGAATCCTCACGGATACTATCAGATTCATTACTGATGAGACATAATGGGAACTTCATAAATGTCTCTTTGAAGTGACAGCTGGATCCAGTCACTTCTGAGCTCCTTTCTAACCTTTCTTCCTCTAGCACACAGAGTGCAACCATGATCCAGGGCAGGAACAAGGCAGTAGGCATGTAAGATAAAGAAGCAGGAGTTCCCATTGTGGCTCAGTGGTTAACAAATCCAACTAGGAACCATGAGGTTGCGGGTTCAATCCCTGGCCTTGCTCAGTGGGTTAAGGATCCGGCGTTGCTGTGAGCCGTGGTATAGGTTACAGACGTGGCTCGGATCCTGCGCTGCTGTGGCTCTGGCATAGGCCAGTGGCTACAGCTCCAATTAGACCCCTAGCCCTTGGAACTTCCATATGCCGCAAATGCGGCCCTAGGAAAAGGCAAAAAGACAAAATAAAAAAAAAATGTCCTAGTCCCAACCTTTAAGTTCAGGCCATTACTGGGCCACCTCAGTATTGCAAAAAACTCTTGACTGGTCTGTCCATCCTTACCTCTCACTCAGAAAAGCAATCTTTCAGCTCACCTCTTGACTCTGCCCATAAACCCTCTACCACCGGACCCTGGCACACTACTCTGAATTTACTTCCAAATCCCCCTTCTTGAGCTTCTGCCTGCCCAAGCCAGTCCCCTCGGGCGTCTGGACCTCTTTGTGCCCGCCTCCTCTTACTCAGGCTACTGGCTGCACCTGGAAACTGCTGCCCACGCCTCTCTGATCACAGTGACCAGTTTGGACACCAGCTCTTTCATCAAAGACAAAACCCAAGCAACAGACAATCATTTCTTTCAACACTCTCAATGCTGTTACTACCCGAGGCTTCATCCTTTCATTACTTGATCTCTCTTATCTATGTCTTTTCTCCCTGATTTAGGTTGCAAATTCCTCCAGGAGGTGATTTCTTCTCCTTTTCCCTGTTCCCCGCCACAATGAACGAGCAGTGAGGTTTCATGTGTTCAATCTATAAAAGTGTGCTCACTGACTTGGCAAATGCTCGCGAAGCTCTGGGTCGAGTGAGGGCGGGCACTGAGCGTATGAGTGAGTCCCATCAACATGTACGGACACTATTTTCTGCCAGCTTCCCACTTCCTGTCTGTGTATCCACGTACGTGCCTCCTACTCGAGTGATGTCTGTGTCCACATTCCAAACCACTCCTCCTGCCTTCTCTGTTTCTCTTAGTAACCGTTATCTACCTTCCAGGCGCTCAGACAGGGACTCGAAACAACCACTGCTGTTTTACCTTGCTCACTTTCCACAACTAAACATCCACTGGGTTCTGTGTCCTTAACTGTGTCTCAAACCCACCCCCTCTTTCCCACCACTATAGCCCTGGGTCTTGTTTGTGACTTTTTAGATTTACAGGAAAGTCATCACCTCCTAAATGGTTTGCTGGCCTTCAGCAATAGCCCCCTTCGGCTCTTCCTCCATGTGCAGATATGCCTCCTCCACTCTGTGAACTGAAACTGCTAACCCTGGCCTGGCCTACAGGACATGCCCATGCCCTCGGCACACCAGCTGCGTGAGTCCTCTTGCTGCCACTCACTTCACCACTCTTAACTCTGAAATACCACACAATTCCCTGTGCAAACCAAGATGTTCCTGCCTCCATGCTGTTCCTGCATCCTGCCAAGTCCTTCCCCACAGTCTTGCCCTGGCTAACTCCTCCCCGCCCCTCAAGCTTCACCTCCTCTGGGAAGATTCTGTGATCTCCCTTGCCCACCAAGGCAGAGGTAGGTGTGTGTGTGTGTGTGTATGTGTGTGTGTGTACAATTCAGTTTCCTTCTCTGTTTCCACATCAGCCAGCACAGAGCCATTATCACACTCAACAGAGTGGGCTAATACCATCTACGCAACAGCAATCACCAATGCCCCCCCAGAGCCTAGCATGGGGCCTGGGACTTAACATCAGAGAGCAGACAAAGTTGGTTAAAGGAGGGAAGCAAAACTACCCTCCCTTCCGTGGGCTGGTTTCCTCTGGTCTTCCCCGACCCAAAGTTCGCGGGTCAGTCTCGCTGCATCACTACCGCCACCTAGGGGCGAGAAGAGGCAACTGCACTTCTCTCACCAGCATTTCATTCCATTGAATGAGATGGGGACACAAACGAGGGAAGAAATATTTGCAGTGTGGCCAGAGGAAGAGTGGCAGTTGGAGGAGGCTTCAAATGATGAGTGAGCTGTGACCTGAGCCACACAGCATGAGGAAGAGATCTCGAGGTGGAGGACAATGGCATTCCAAGCAGTGGGGGCAACAGGTAGAGACAGATTGGAGCCCTCTGCCTTCTCTGTTTCTCTTAGTAACCATTATCAAGGTAGAGTTGATGTGCAGGTAAAATCAAAACAGAAGGGAGGATAACAGTGTACAAGACCTGGGATCTCAAACTTCAGGTAGCCTTTAAGCCACCTAAATAGGTTAAAAAATTATTTTTTCTTCACCCGAAAACTCTTAATTGGGAGTAACATAATCAGACCTGCATTAAAAAAAAAAGACAACTCTTGCTGGAGTGTGGAAAGACAGAAATGGGAACAGGAGTGAGCAAGGCATAAAAAAGATGGCATTTTTTTCTCCTGTTGTTTTGCACTTTGCTGTCCCATGACCTCAGACTCAAGACATCCAAACTGAAATTCTGCCTCAAAATCAGTGCTTCAACATAAACATTATTTCCACATTTTGAGATGTTCATATAGCTCTGCTTCTTGATGGACCTTGAAGTTGCAGAATTTTGTAACAGATCCCAGCACAGAACCCTGTACAGAGAAGATGCTCAATGATAACTCAATGGAATGCCCTTGAGGTCCCCTGGACCCTGTGATTATAACAGCAGTAAAATCCGGTGCCTAAGAGTAAAGACTCTGAGTCAGTCTGAGCTCAACTCCTGCCATCACACTTCACTGTGTGAGACTAGTTATATTAAGTGACCCATGCAAGCCTGTTTCTTTGTCCCCAAATGGAAATTACAACAGGACCTATCTCAACGGCTAAGGACAAACAAACGTCTGTGAATGTAAAGCACCTAGTAAATGCTCACTAAGTACTGTCGACTTCATAACACTATATATTCAATGCCTACCAGGCACAGGTCACACACAATGCTAGGGCTTCCCACATCCTTAAATCTGCATGGCAATATTCTCATTCGTTCCGTTTCACAGATAAGAAAACGAAGGTTCCCACACTTGAATTTGTTCAACGTTTTGGGAGCCTTCTGTTCCAAAGCATCAGAGTGGGGCTAAGGGAACTTTTAGAGGAATATCACTCAGTCCAGTGGTGGTTATCACATGTGTGTGCGAGAGAGATGCATTTGACAACACCTAAAGATATTTTTGATTTTCAAAACTGGGGGACAAGGATGCTGCTGGCATCTAGTTGGTAGAGGCCAGGGATGCTACTAAGCATCCTACGATACACGGGACAGCCCTCCTCCACAAACCAAAAATGATCAGATCCCAAATGTCAGCAGCGCCAAGGCTGAAAACCCTTGAATCCTCCTCCCCATCGTCCCACTTCTGGACACTGGCTCTCATGATTCCACATGAATACCTTTCAGCAAGGTGGGGGGTGGGGGGCTCTGTTCCTCCAGGGGCAGGGCCTGCAGAAGTTCTTCCCCACACGCCCTACAAACAGTAGGTATTAGAAACCATTTTAATAAGCCTAGCAGCAGAGGACGCCGGAAAGGGAAGGAAGAACATCCATCCTCCATTGTTCAATTGCGTGCAGTTTATGTTTTACACACACACAATTTTACAAACCCAAACGTCCCACGCCTCAAAAACAGCTTTGTTAGAGATGGCGTCCATAAATACATATTTTTCTAGGACCCTCATACATACCGAAGAGTCTGCACACTTCTGAAGGGACCTCAGATCGGCCGTGGTCCTCTGACAACGACCACAAAAGAATGTATAGGATTTCCCGGGGGAGCGTGCCCGTGGGCCGTGACCTCTGCGCGCTGACTGCGCTCACTCGACTCCCTCGTCTCTGGCTTCGCTCTCCCGCCCCCGGATACCCGGCTTGCAAGATTACCCGGGCCCGGCCGTGGAGCCCGGCCGCCAGGCGCGTGCCCAAAACGCGTCCCCCTCTCTTGGCCCTCGAGGCGACCAAGGAATCCCGCCCGGGGCCTGTCGCCGGCGCCCACAGCGGCCGGCCCTCGCCAGCTCGCCGAGGCCCGCGCGCGTCCCCTCCCGGCCCCGCGAGGCCTGGGCCTCGGCCGGTGCAGGCCCGCGAGCGCCCGCGGCCCGGCCAGGCGAGCTCAGGCCTGCCGCGGCCTACCCCGTCGGGCGCCGCCGAAGGCCCCCGCCTCACCTGGACGCGGGCGGACTGGCCCGGGGCTGCTCCGGGGCGGGCGGGCGGCGGCGGCGAGGCGCTAACGGCTCCGCTCGGCCTCGGTAGCTGTGGCGGCGGCGGCGGCGACGGCGACGGCGGCGGCGGCTCCTCCTCAGCGCGCACGACCCGCTCCGGCCCGCGGCCCGGACACGCCCCCCCGGCGCGCGCGCCCATTGGCCAGCGTCCTCCACGGCGCGTTCTCGTTGGCCGGCGTTGCTGTCGCGGCGCCCCGGGGCGCGCGGCGGAGGCGGGACTTCCGGCTGGCGCCGCCTGCGAAGGGCTCGGCGGCAGGCAGAGACGCGGGTGGCCGGCGATGGCCGCGGAGGGGGCCGGTTGGGGCTAGGCCCACGGAGGCCGACTGAGGGCGGTGACCGAAGAGCCGCGCCCTTTGTCGAGGGCATTTTGTGTGTCTTGCGCCTATGTGTCCCACCGCCGCCTCGGCCGCCGTCACCACCCTACAAGGTAGGAGCGGTCAGTGCACCAGGGCTGCAAGGGCAGGACTCGGGTTCGAATCCTGGCCCCGACGTTTCCGTACTACGTGCAGTTTAGCGGGCACTGACGTCACCTCGCCGGGCCTCAGTTTCTTTATCTGGTGAAATAAGGAGGCGGGCCATGGGATGCGATCAGCGTTCCATCAGTGTTGCTTATAAGAGCTAGCCATTTCTCAAGATGCTCAGCTTAACATCCATTCATTAAAATTTAGTTGAGTGCCTACTACGTGCCAGTCAATGTATGCACAGTGAACTGGCGAAAATATCTGCCTCTCTTCGGCTGACATTCTAGGCTGGCACTGTCCAAGAGAAACATAAGCGTACCGCAAAGGTTAGGCACATGCGTAAGTTAACATTTCTTATAGCCATGCCAAAGGCAGAAAAAATTAAAAGAAACAGGTGATGTTAATTTTAATGATGTGTTTTATTGAATGCAATTTATGTCCAAACAGCTGTTTCAACGTGTAACCAATATAAAAAGTTCTGAGATATTTTTATGTGTGTGTTTTTTTTTACATGCTTTTGAAATCTGGTATGTTCTTTACACTCATAGGACATCTGAAGTTGGACTAGCTAGTTTTAAGGGCTCAACAGCCACAGTTGCCAGTTTGACTACTGCATGAGACTGTGCAGTGCCAGAGGGGGAAGCAGAAAAGAAATCAAGTGGATTCCACACAAAGTGGTGAAAAGTGGTAAGAGGAAAAGTAAATTGGACAAAGGGCATAGGTGAGGAATGTGGGGGTTTCAGTTTGAAAGAGGACTGCCAGGAAGGTTGAGAAGATAGGATCTGCAGAAGGACCAGAAAGAGTCAAGAACACGGAACAGATAATCATGCCAC
The DNA here is from genome assembly GCA_004024745.2 of Catagonus wagneri. Lineage (NCBI taxonomy): Eukaryota > Metazoa > Chordata > Mammalia > Artiodactyla > Tayassuidae > Catagonus > Catagonus wagneri. The sequence goes on from PVHT021183507.1 coordinate 5,585,472, forward strand.
TTACTGTTTTGTGTAGTGTCCAACAGAACTTTCTGCCATCGTGGGCATTCTTTTTAATCAGCACTGTCTCATTTAATAGTCACCAGCTCTAATGTGGCTTTTGGGCAGTTGACATGTGGCTGGTGGCATGTAGCACTGAAGAACTGAGGTTTTTTGTTTTTTTTGCTTTTTAGAGTCGCACCTGTAGCATATGGAAGTTCCCAGGCTAGGGGCCAGATTGGAGCTACAGCTGCCAGCCTGAACCACAGCCACAGCAACTTGGGATTCAAGCTGTGTCTTAGACCCACACCACAGCTCACGGCAATGCTGGATCCCCGACCCACTGAGTGAGGCCAGGGATAGAACCCACATCCTCATGGATACTAGTCAGATTTGTTCCCACTACGCTGGAACGGGAACCCCCAAGATTTTTTTTGTCTTTTTGCCTTTTTTTAGGGCCGCACCTGCTGCATATGAAGGTTCCCAGGCTAGGGGTCTAATCGGAGCTGTAGCCGTCGGCCTATGCCACAGCAACACGGGATCCAAGCTGCGTCTGTGACCCATACCACAGCTCACGGCAACGCCGGATCCTCAAACCACTGAGCGAGGCCGGGGATCAAACCCTCAACCTCATGGTTCCTAGTCAGATTCGTTAACCACTGAGCCACCACGGGAACTCCCCAAGTTTTTAATGTACTTAATTTTTACTTATTTTTTTTAATGTCGTCACCTGTGGCATACGGAAGTTCCCAAGCTAGAGGCTGAATCAGAACTGCAGCTGCCGGCCTATGCCACAGCCACAGCAACGCCAGATCCGAGCCACATCTGCAACTTACACTGCAGCTCGCGGCAGTGCCGGATCCCTAACCCACTGAACAAGGCCAGGGATTGAACTGATATCTTCGCAGAGACAATGTCAGATTCTTTACCCCTGAGCCACAATGGGAACTCCAATTTTTTACTTAATTTAAATTTGGTCAAAAAAAAATTGGTCACGTAAAGCCTGTGGCTCCCATAGTGGATGGCGTAGGTTTAGTAGAATGGTGACAAGCCTAATACTCTGAATAGAGCTTGTACTGTGTGCAGAACACTGTATGTGAGCTCTGTGGAGTCCTCACAATAGCTCTGTGAGAAGGGAGCTCTAATCATTGTCACCATGATGAATAATGAAGTCTTTTCATTCGTTTATCTGCGCTTCACTATTGCTATTATTAATCTATTTTTTAGAAGAGTTTTAGATTTACAGAAATCTTGCACAGAAAATAGAGTTACCATCTTCCCCACACCCTGCTTCCCTATTTATAACATCTTTCATTAGTGTGATACATTTGGTGTGCTTAATAAACCCATATTGATAATTTATTGTCCACCACAGTTTCTGTTTTATTTTTTGTTTGTTTTGTTTTGTTTCTTTTTAGGGCCACATCCTCGGCATATGAAATTCCCTGGCTAGGGGTCGAATCAGAGCTGCAGCTGTCAGCCTATGCCACAGCCACAGCAACACCAGATCAGAACCATGTCTTTGACCTACACCACAGTTCACAGCAGCGCTTGGTCGTTAACTCACTGAACGAGGCTGGGTGTCAAACCTGGATCCTCATGGATACTAATCTGGTTCCCACTGAGCCACAATGGGAACTCCACACTTCCTGTTTTGGATTTCCTTTTTCTAATGTCCTTCTTTTCTTCCAGTATTTTATCCAAGATACTACATTACATTTATTTGTCTCCTCTCTCTAAAAAGAGATGTAATTGACATGTAACACTGTATTAGTTTTAGGTGTACAACCTACAGATTTGATAAGTGTGTATATTGTCACGTGATCAGCATGGTAATTTGGTGAATGATTAACATCCATCACTGCACATAGTTAATTTCTTTTCCCCTTGTGCTGAGAACTAGTAAGATCTGTTTTCTTAGTCATCTTGTCTCTTTAGGTTCCCTTTGTCTTTGGCAGGTTCTCAGACTTTCCTTGTTTTTATTTACTTATTTATTTATTTTGCTTTTTAGGGCTGCACCTGTGGCATATATGGAGGTTCCCAGGCCTACACCACAGCCACAGCAATGCCTGATCCCAGCTGCGTCTTTGACCTACACCACAGCTCAAGGCAACGCCAGATGCCCAATCCACTGAATGAGGCCAGGGATCAAACCTACATCCTCATGGATACTAGTCAGATTCATTTCCATTGCACCACAACGGGAACTCTCAGATTTTCCTTGTTTTTGATGATCCTGATGATTTTGAGGAGAGCTAGTCAGATATTTGGTAGGTTGTCCCCCTATTGGAATTTGTCTGGTATTTTTCTCATGATAATACTGGGGTGATGGCTTTGAGGGAGGAAGACCAAAGAGTTAAAGTGCCATTCTCATCACATTGTATCAAGGACGTACTATCAACTCTTTTATGCCTGTTGATATTGGCCTTCATCTCCTGGCTAAGTTAATATTTGCCAGGTTTCTCCACTATCAAGTTCCTTTCTTCCTCCTTTCCTTGGGAAGGAAGTCACTATGTGCAGCCCACATGTGAAGTGGAGAGTATGTTCCTCATAAGGATGGAAATCTGCATAAATTATTTCGAATTCTTGTCCACGAAAGACTTATCTCTTCTCCCTCCCATTTATTAGTTTAATCCAATCACCTAATTATATTAGAATGGCCTTCTGGATATTTACTTATACACTGGATTATAATCCAGTACTACTTTGTTTATTCTCTTGCTCAAATCGCTCCAGCTTTGGCCACCGGGAGCCCTTTCAGTTGGCTCCTTTAGCCTTTGACACAATCCCATCAATGTGTTTGATTTTGATTTTGGTTTTTTTAATTTATGTTATTGAAGTGTAGTTGGTTTGCAATGTTGTGTTAATGTCTGCTGTACAACAAAGTGACTCAATCATAACTATATTCTTTTCCATTATGCTTTATTACAGCGTATTGAATATAGTTCTCTGTGCTATACAGTAGGACTGTTGTTTATGTTTTGGGGGTTTGTTTTCTTTGAAGCACATCCTGACTTTCTGTCACTATGAGATGCACTGGGCGCATCTCGCGTATTTCCTGCCCCAGTTCCCTGTGCTATACAGAAGGATCTCATTGCTCAAGCCTGGTGGAGAGATGTGGTAGTGAATGGTGTTAGAAACCAAGAATTGGGTATTAGGAGTGCTTGTTGCTATCGGGGTGTTGCTTCTTTTAGGTCATCAATACTTTGTAATCTCGCATAGCGTACCTGGTATTGGCAATCAACCTTGGGGATACAGCACTGACCAGATGTGGCATCTGCCCTCATAGAACTCACAGTCAGCATGTGAGGACAGGCTTATGAGGGAGGCTCTGACACTGAGGAGTGCAACCTTGGGCAAATTAGTTAATCTTTTCGAACTTCAGACTCCCCTCAAGGCTGAAGTGGGGGTAATTATAGTACTTTATGAGGGTACTATGAAAATTAAATGAAGTCACCCACTTTTAGAATCTCTGAAACAGAGCCTGGCATAAAGTGCTTATTAAGTCCCACCACCCCCTTTCTCTTTTGCCACACCTGCATCACGTGGAAGTTCCTAGGCCAGAGATTGAACCCGTGCTGCAGTTGTGACCTGTGCCACAGCTGTGACAAGGCCGGATCCTTAACCCGCTACGCCACGAAGGAACTTCTGCTTATTAAGTCTTAATTATAAGAAGTAACACAAATAATTACAGTCTTTAGAGGTTTGGCGCACCAGCAAAGTGTTTAACAGGAGGACCTGACTTCATTTTGGTGCAGCCAGGGAAGGCTTGCCCAGTCACTAGTGTCACAGCTGAGGCAGGAAGGGTGAGTCACCAGGCTAAGGGAAGCAGGATGTTTCAGGCAGTAAGAACATTAAGTGCAAAGGCCCTGAGGCAGGCAGGAGTCTGACACACTTAGGAACTGCGAACAGGCCAGTCAGTGGCTCATGGGATTAAAAGAAGCAAGACGCACAGGGCTTGGTTGGCCATGGTGAGTTGAGGCTCTGTCTAAGAGCAAGGGAGGTGACTTGCCCAAGTGCACATGTCTAGTAAGGACAGGGTCCAGGTCTGCTTAATCTCTGAGATCTTTTTTTTTTAATTTTTAAAATTATGGTTGATTTACAATGTTCTGTCAATTTCTGCTGTACAGCAAAGTGACCCAGTTATACACGCATATACGTTCTTTGTCTCACATTATCCTCCATCACGCTCCATCACAAGTGATTGGTTATAGTTCCCTGTGCTATACAGAAGGATCTCATTGCTTATCCACTCCCAATGCAATAGTTGCCTATACTAACCCCAAACTCCAGTCCATCCTGCTCCCTCCCCCTCAGCAACCACAAGTCTGTTCTCCATGTCCATGAGTTTGTTTCTTTTCTGTAGATAGGTTCATTTGTGCCTTATATTAGATTCCAGCTATAAGTGATATCACGTGTATTTGTCTTTCTCTTTCTGACTTCACTTAGGATGAGAACCTCTAGGTCCATCCATGTTGTGGCAAATGGCATTATTTTGTTCTTTTTTATGGCTGAGTATTCTATTGTGTATATGTACTACATCTTCTTAATCCATTCATCTGTCGATGGACATTTAGGTTATTTCCATGTCTTGGCTATTGTGAATAGTGCTACAATGAACATAGAGATGCATGTATCTTTTTTAGTGAAAGTTTTATCTGGATATATGCCCAGGAGTAGAATTGCCCAGGAGTAGAACTATCATATGGTAGTTCTATATTTAGTTTTCTGAAGTACCCCCATGTTGTTTTCTTTTTTTTTTAATTTCATCTTTTTCTTTTTCTTTTTAGGACCATACCTGTGGCATGTGGATGTTCCTAGACTAGGGTTCAAATCATATCTGCAGCTGCCGGCCTAGACCACAGCCACAGCAACTTGGGGTCTGAGCTGCATCTGCGACCTATTCCACAGCTCATGACAATGCCAGATACTTAACCCACTGAGCAGGGCTAAGGATCGAACCCCACTCATGGTTACTAGTTGAGTTTGTTCCCACTAAGCCACAATGGGAACTCCCTATACTGTTTTCCATACTGGTTGTACCTCATCTCACAGATCTTTACTTCCTTAGTCTGAATTTGAGATAGGAATTTTGCTTTTAGGGTTTGGGAATTTTTTTTTTTTTCCAGTAAGAAGCATAGTTTGGGTTCTTAGGGGTCCAAATCCAAGTGCGCTCTAGCCACCGAAGTTCTAGGTGATTCTTATTATCTCCGTGAGCACAGGCTCTGAGGGTCTGTGAGGTCAGGAGACCCAACAATGGCACAGCTCGGGTGCTTGGTCTTGAGGAGATCACTGCCGTGAGGGAGGGGAGGACATGCAGACACAGGAACCTACAGGGTTTCAAGGGCTAGGCCATCAGGGAACGCCCCAGCCAAAGAGAATTTTAAATGAGACACTTAACATTGATTCTTTGCAGAGTTCCCACTGTGGCACAATGGGATAGGGGGCATCTTTGGAACACTGGGACGCAGGTTTAATCCCTGGCCTGGCACAGTGGATTAAGGATCTGGTGTTGCTGCAGCTGTGGCTTAGTTCGCAACTGTGGATCCGATCTGATCCCTGGCCCGGAAACTCCATGTGCTGTGGAGCAGCCAAAAAAGTAACAAAATCAAAAAACACTGATTCTTTGCTTCTTTATTTGAAGGAAGGGACCCAGAGGCAAGGGTAGTATCAAGGAGGCTGTCAAGACACCAGGGGCAGAGCTGTCAAGGCGGACGAGGGGCAGAGTATGGGGAGGAGGATTCCAGGTGTTTTAGAGGTGGGGTCTCTGGGACTTGGAGACAGTCGGGTGTGGAGAATGTAGGGGCCTGAGTTGCCAGACAGTCAGCGATGCGGCTTGGGGAGCAGCCGTCCTGAGGACCAAAGACAGGTGGCCTAGACAAGCCCAAAGAACCTTCTGGTACTTGAGCCGTTTGGGGCCCTGACTACAGTCTGATTCCATGTCAAGTGCCAAGTAGGTGAGTTACATAGAAAACCAGGAAGCCACATTTCCTTTTCCCTGGGCAGCTGTGTTTATGTTCAGGTTGGCCACCCTTTGACGTTCACGGCCCTGATCACTCCAGACTTGGAGAAATAAGTAAGTAGCCCTGGGTACCTGCAGCTTCCAGGCCGGGGTCACCCATGCTTCCTACTTGTACACATTTCTGCCCCCGAGAGCCTGGTCCTGGAGCGGGCATGGGGCGTTCATCCATGAGCTGCTGTGCTGAGAACGTCCCCGAGCTTCAGGTTGCTTATTTATAACAGGCAGGTGGCACTGCCACCTCAGGAACACGAGTAGCACAGGCCCTGAGCAGAGTAGCTGATGCCAAGGGCGACCTTTGAGCCTAGGGAATTCTGTGCTTAGCACCTTGGAGGAATAAAAGCCCAAGTGCTGGTTTGAGAAGCGTGTCCCGCCAAACGCCACGGTGTGAGATCACATGAGTCACTGACCTGAGTGAGCTTGGCAAGTGTTCGTTTCCAGAATGACCTTTCTGGAGTTCCCTGGCAGCTCAGTGTCTTAAGGATCTAGCATTGTCACTGCTGTGGCACAGGTTCAATCCCTGGCTTGGGAACTTCCACATGCCTCAGGCACAGTCAAAAAAAACCCTCCCAAAATGGAATGACTTTTCTGGACCTCACCCACGTCCCTTCCACTCAGGTGTCTTTCCGGGCGGTGGCATTTTGTCACCCTTCATGTCAAAGGTCAGAGCAGGCCCCGCAGCCTTGATTCTGAGGGTCACAGTGTGGCTAACGGAGATCACTTTCTCTTCCACTCTCACCTCCCTCATTCCTGCCAGTAAGGAGGGAGCAGCCGCTGCGTCAATTTATTTTTTTCATTTTTAAGATTTCTAGGTTTTTAGGAGTTCCTGTAGTGATTCAGTGGTTAATGAATCCAACTAGGAACGATGAGGTTGCGGGTTCGATCCCTGACCTCACTCAGTGGGTTAAGGATCTGGTGTTGCCGTGAGCTGTAGTGTAGGTTGCAGACGTGGCTCAGATCTGGCGTTGCTGTGGCTGTGGCACAGGCCGGTGGCTGCAGCTCCACTTCGACCCCTAGCCTGGGAACCTCCATATGCCGTGAGTACAGCCCTAGAAAAGACAAAAAGACAAAAAAAAAAAAGATTTCTAGTTTTTTAAAATCCAATTTTTTTTTCATGCCATACAGGTTCTCCTTGTTTTGCCTCTAAATGTTTTACATGTATGTGTGGGGCTTTCTTTTTTCTTTTTTGCCTTTTCTAGGGCTATACCCATGGCATATGGAGGTTCCCAGGCTAGGGGTCCAATCGGAGCTGTAGCCGCCGGCCTGCACCACAGCTCACGGCAACATGGGATCCAAGCTGCGTCTGCGACCTACGCCACAGCTCACGGCAACGCTGGATCCTTAACCCACTGAGCAAGGCCAGGGATCGAGCCTGCAACCTCATGGTTCCCAGTCGGATTTGTTAACCACTGAGTCACGATAGGAACTCCTTTGTGGGGCTTTCTGTAATGCTTGTTTAAATAAAAACTGAAACAGAAATTCAGCAGTTGCTAGTATATTCACAAAGCTGTGCAAACCTCACTGCTGTATCATTCTAAGACATTTTCAACGCTCCCAAAAGGAACCCCATGCTCATTAGCAGTCCCTCCCCAGCCCCTGGCAACCACTAACCTACATTTTTTTGTTGTTGTTTTTTAGGGTCACACCCACAGCATATGGAGGTTCCCAGGTTAGGGGTCCAATTGGAGTTACAGCTGCTAGCCTACACCACAGCCACGGCAACGCCAGATCCGAGCCGCATCTGTGGCCTACACCACAGCTCACGGCAACGCCAGATCCTTAACCCACTGAGTGAGGCCAGGGATTGAACCCGCAACCTCATGGTTCCTAGTTAGATTCTTTCCTGCTGTACCACGGTGGGAACTCCTCACCTACTGACTCCGTGGATTTGCTTATTCTGATCACTTCCTATAAACGAAATTATACAATATGTGGCCTCTTGGGCCTGGCTTCCTAACCTGAGCATCCTGTTTTCTAAGTTCATCGGTGTTGTAGGGTGATTCAGTACCTCATTCTTTTTTTAGACTGAATAGTATTCCACCATACTGTTGGACTACATTTTGTCAATTCATTCATCTGTCGATGGATGCTTTGGGCTGTTCCCACCTTTTGGCTTCCTGGACAAGCATTTGTATGAACATATATTTTCATTTCTCTTGGGTGGATACCAAGGTAGCTACCGTATGGCTGAGTCACATAGTGACTCCAAGTTTAACTTCCCGAAGCACCGCCAGGCCATTGCCCCCAATCTGTTCCTCACGAATGAGAAGGAGGCTTCGTGCCTCTCAGTCATTGGCAGGTACTCAATTTACTGTGACCGTTCTCCAGCCCTGCTCCTCATCCAGCATCCCATGGGAAGTGGGCCAGGGGCCTGTGGATTTGCCTGGGGCTGCCCACAGGGTGCCTCCCACCGGCCCAGACGTGCTAGGGCAAGAGCACCAAGGGCCGGGGCCCCACCCTGGCAGCTCCCACATTCCATGGAGCACAAAACCCTCATGCTGCTCAGCCTCCCAGACAAAAGGTCCACAAGCCCAGCCGACAGCCTCTCTGGGAGCACTGCTAACCTCTGATCTCAAGCAGTTAAGAGCGAATTGTGCCAGAAAAACCAGCCAAGCGTGTTATCAGCTATTAAAAGCTCACGCAAATTGATAAGAGCCAAAGGAGCAAAGATCAGAAACAGTTCACTGAGGGGGAGAGTCAGACCTCAGAGAGGGACTGGTCAAGGCAAAGATCATTCCAGCACCCAAGTCCCCTGGGACCACTGGCATTCCTTGGGATGGCAGCCACATTAATCCAAAAGTCCCTTTGGAAGATACTTACTGAGCATCTTAAAGGGATCATAGTCTGACCCTGTGGTCAGCCCGCTGCAGAGTATCCTAAGCCCCCAGTGGAAAGGCTGTTTGCAGGAGGAGGTTTCTTATACTTTTTTTTTTCTCGTCTTTTTAGGGCCGCACCCACGGCATATGGAGATTCCCAGACTAAGGGTCTAATCAGAGCTGTAGCTGCCAGCCTACACCACAGCCACAGCAACACCCCAGATCCGAGCCATGTCTGCGACCTACACCACAGCTCACGGCAACGCCGGATCCTTAGCCCACTGAGCAAGGCCAGGGATCCAACCCGCAACCTCATGGTTCCCAGTCGGATTCGTTAACTGCTGTGCCACGACGGGAACTCCTCTTACACTCTTTAATGAGTAAAAAGTTGGCGATGATCTAAACGCTCAGTGATGAAGGTGGCATGGAGAATTGTGCATCCTCTGGAAATGTCAGACAGGAGGCCTGAGACCACACGGAATGAGTGCCTCCCAGGAAGTTCCCACTGTGGTGCAACCAGATCGGTGTCTTGGGAGCGCTGGGATGCAGTTTTGATCCCTGGCCCGGCACAATGGGTTAAGAATTCAGCATTGCCATAGCTGTGGCTTAGGTCCCAATTGCGGCTTGGGTCTGATACCTGACCCGGGGACCCCATATGCTGCGGGGTGGCCAAAAAAGAAAAAAAAGAGAAAAGTGCCTCCCAGGGAGCTCCCTGGTGGCTCAGCAGGTTAAGGATCCAGCATTGTCACTGCAGCGGCTCAGGTCACTGCTCTGGCGCGGGTTTGATCCCCAGCCTGGGAACTTCCACATGCTGTGGGTATGGCCCAAAAAAAAGTGCTTCCCAGGTCCTGGGCCAAGTACTGTGCAGACACAGTTTAATCGTCACTGTAATCCTTACTGTGAGTTGGGTCCTGTTAGATGGGCAAGAGGAAAGATGAGCAGGATGCAGATGAAAGGTGGCTGGAAGTTAAGAGTGGAGGGGCCAGGGAGATAGTTCGCATGCACCACTCTGGGGAAGGGGAACCCAGCTGGGTCGAGGGAGTCATGGGTCCAGGGTGGCATCTGTGGGGTGTTACTTCCACTCCCCCGCCCAACTGGGGTCCAGTGGCGTAAGATGCTTGAGCGTGGAGGGAAGTGGGCACCCTCAGTCGTGCCATTAAAGTGATGCTGCAGGTTCACAGGGGAGACAGAGAAAAGGCTCATCTCTGTCTTCGTCCCCCCACCCTGCCCCGTCCCTAGGCACCTGATGGGCTGGCATCTTAGGTGCATCCTGGGCATAGGACTTCACTAGAGCTGCCGAAACCAAGCACAGACCCAGGGCTTAAGCAGCAGAAATTCATTTCCTCACAGCTCCGGAGGCGAGAAGTCTAAGGTCAAGGTTGGTTTCGTTCAGAGGCCTCTCTCCTTGGCTTGCAGATGGCCATCTTCTCCCCCTGTCCTCACTTGGTCTTCCTTCTGTGCATGTGTCTGTGTCCTAATGTCCCCATTTTACAAGGACACCAATCATATCAGGCTAGGTCATCCTAAAGACCTTGTTTTAACTCAGTCACCTCTTTAAAGGGCCTAAATCCGAAGACAGTCACGTTCTAAGGCGCTGGGGGTTAAGTCTTCAACATAGGCATTTGGAGCAGGGGGACAAAGCCCAGCCTGTAACATGGCAGGAGCACTGGATTCTGCCCCAGCCCACCAGCTGTGGGCAGGGGACTCAGGTGGCCCTGTCACACACAGGCACTGCCCAGTCTGCCACAGTTCAATGGCATTCTAGGCTTTGGGTACCCCGTTCTCTGCAGGATCGAGCAGACCTGGGGCTCCAGTGGGAGCACAAGGGGTCATACATCAGTGGCTCGGGCTCAGCCAGGAGCCATGAGGAAATTCACAGAAGCTGGCCAAAGCGGTGACAGCCACAGCGTGAGCAGGAGCCTGTGGAGGGAGGGCTGGGCCGTCTCCCCAGGCCAGCACCCCCTCACTGCTCCAGGAGCAGGGGTTTTCCTGGGCCAGCCCCCAGGGAAGTCCCACTGAACTCGTGCTCGCCTCCCCCTCTTCTCCAAGCCAAGGCAATGCGCCCATGCGCTGGGGCTTTCTCTACCCAGACCCCCGCCACCTTCCTCCCCACCACACCCCCTTTTCCCTTCCTCTGGAAATGCAGCTGCTCTGCTCCCAGCCCGCCTGGGAAGATGGGGCGCTGGCAACAGTCTGGCTCTCAGTTAAGCACTCAGCAAGCGTAAGCCCTGCTGTCTCCAGTGGCTGGGAGCTCCTTGAGGCCTTGTCGTACCCAGTGCCCAGCGCAGGGCCTGACAGCCAGTGGGCATCAAAGTTCTGCTGACCTCATAAGCCACCAGCCAGATCTTCTCTTAAGGGCCAACGGCAGAAAGACACCAGCCCGGGTTCCCCATGTCCTGGCAGAGCCCACCCCCAATCCCAGTACCCACCCCCCCCGAATCAGGCCACCTAAGCTGAGGTCCCTTCCTCAGTGGGTGAGACGGGCACCCACTCCTGCCCTGGCCCGAGGGAGACCCATGGGATTCCAGATGCCTGCATCTGAGGGATGTCCCTGCTGACGTGTGAGCACTGCAGGGTGGTGACAAAAGGACCTGGAGGGGGTACCCCAGCCCCAACTCACCCCTCCTCCTGTCACCTGCTGTCCAGTGCCCCACGGATGAACAAGGTTGTTCCCATCCAGTGACCTACAGAGGCTGAACCAGTGGCCTTAGCCTGCACCTCGCTCCCATTCCCAGTGCCCCGGGCCCAGGGGCTAGAGCGGGCCAGGCCCGGGATCAGGGGGTGGGGGGAGAAGCCAGGCTCCTCGGATTCGTCTCCCTCCCAGGGCCTCACATTCCAGAAGTAGAAGGGTTCCATCACACAAACGCTTCCGTTCGGGGCAGGCCAAGGGTCAGGAGAAACTAGAAACAGCTTTACAGGGAAGGTGGGGCAGGGGTAGACAGGCCAAAGGTCACTGAGCAGAAACCCTCCTTCGGGGGGAGGGGGAAAGCCCCCCACCCTGGGGTCTGGAAAGACAGGGCCAGAAACTGGCTTCCGTAAGCAGAGCTTCTCACAGGCATTGGGGCCGACGGAGCCTCTTTCTTTCTTTCCTTTTTTTTTTTTTTTGGCTTTTTAGGGCCGCACCCGTGGCATAGGGAGGTTCCCAGGCTAGGGGTCTTAACAGGAGCTGTAGCTGCCAGCCTTTGCCACAGCGTCTGCAAACTTCACCACAGCTCACAGCAACGCCGGATCCTTAACCCACTGAGCAAGGCCAGGGATCGAACTCGCAACCTCGTGGTTCCTAGTTGGATTTGTTAACCGCTGCACCACGACAGGAACTCCCAGAGGAGTCTCTGGTGGAAACAGAACCAAGCATCGCAGGATGCGAAGAAGCATCTCTGCCTCCCCCCCCCCTTCCAGCTTTGACAGTCCAACATCCCGCCGGACTTAGCCAGGTGTCCCCTGGGGTCAAAATCACCCAGGTGAGCAGCACTCCTTTGCAGACGGGAACCTGGAAAGAGCGCCCCCTTGACTGGTTCCTGCGCTGATGCTAACGGCCTTCAGGTCACGTCTGAGCCAGGTATTCAGGGAGCCTGCTATTTTCTGTGCCCTCTTCCCTCTGCCTGGAATTCCCTTTCCCCCTTTCTACCCAAATTACACTTCTAGAACAGCATTGACGTGTCACCTCCCCCCAGGAGTGTTCCCTGGGCCTCCCCCTAAGGAGTTTGACCCCCATGGGGGCAGTGGTAGGCAAAATGATGCCTGTGATTATTGGCATTAGACATCCGTGCCCTGATGCCCAGCACCCGGGAATACGGGACCTTACGCAGGAAAGGGGACTTTGCAGGCGGTGATGACTACTCCATCCGTGGGAGACGATCGTGGATTATCCAGGGGGCCCAACGTCAGTCAACCACAGTGGTCCTTATGACAGGGAGGCGGGAGGATCTGGGTCAGAGAAGGAGATGTGACAGCGATAGCAGAGGTCAGAGAGAAGTTAGAAGATGCTGGCTTTGAAGACTGAGAAAGGGGCCCTGAGCCAAGGAAGGCAGGTGGCTGCTAGAAAGCTGGAAAAGGCAAGAAAACTGACTCTGCCCTACCCCCACCCCCAAGAGCCTCTCGAAGGAACCAGCCCTGTGGACACCTTGATTTATGGATTTCTGTGCTCCAGGACTATAGGAAGACACATCTGTGCTGTTTTAAACCTCTAAGGTTGTGGTGACTTGTTACAGCAGCGACAGGGAACACATATAGGCATTTACTCTGAAGCCCGGAGTCAAGAAGAGCCTGGGTTGGGGGGCAGATGAGCATTTTCCTCTCTTGACACAAGCTGCGTGCCAGCAGGCCGTGGTCCATCTCCCACTGGGTCCGTCTACCACTGTGTACGTCTCCCACTCGATGGGGAGGACCCAGTGTAAGAAGTTTTGGGAATCAGGGTTTGGGTGGACCAGACCTTTTCAGGCTTAGAATGCTAAGATAGGGAAGCAGATAAAATGATCACTTTTTCTCTCCAAATTAAAAGAAAACAAAGTTACACCTATAATGGCCAAAAAACCCTAATCTGGGAATTCCCACCGTGGCTCGGCAGTTAACAAACCCAGCAAGTATCCACGAGGACGCGGGTTTGGTGTTGCATCCCTGGCCTCGCTCAGTGGGTTAAGGATCTGGCGTTGCCATGAGCTGTGATGTAGGTCGCAGATGTGTCTCAGTTCTGGCTTTGCTGTGGCTGTGGCATAGGCCGGCAGCTGTAGCTCCTAGTGGACCTTTAGCCTGGGAACTTCCATTTGCTGCAGGTGGGGCCCAGGGAAAAAAAAAAAAAGAATCCGACTGCAGCAGCTCTGGTTGCTGTGGAGGCTCGGTTTCCATTCTGCCCTGTGCAATGGATTAAAAGAGCTGGCGTTGCCGAAACCCGGTTGTGGTTCAGATTCAATCTTTGGCCTGGGAGTTCCCTTCATGGCTCAGTGGTTAACGAATCTGACTAAGAACCATGAGGTTGCGGGTTCGATCCCTGGCCTTGCTCAGTGGGTTGACGATCCGGCATTGCCGTGAGCTGTGGTGTAGGTTGCAGACGCAGCTCGGATCCCGCGTTGCCGTGGCTGTGGTGAAGGCTGGCAGCTACAGCTCCTGTTAGACCCCTAGCCTAAGAACCTCCATATGCTGCGGGTGTGGCTCTACATAAAGGCAAAAAGACAAAAAAAAAAAAAAAAATTTTGGCCTGGGAACTTCCATGTGCTGTGGACACAGCCATTAAAAAAAAAAAAAAATTCATCAGGACAGGACCTGGCACATAGAAAGCAGACTACAGCAGTGGTTGCAATAGTCAGTATTACAGCTGACGGATCAGGGCCATCCATACACGGTCAGTGGCACTTAAAATACACATCTAACAACACAGAATGTGGAAACAGAAATGAAACTTGGGACCCCCCCCACAATTCTCCCCAGGGCTGCAGCTCTCAGCAGGGGGCTGGGGAGACAGGGACTTTTCTCTAGGGACAGATTTTGTTGCCACAAATGGGAAGTGATGTTAGTGGCACCTAGTGGGTGGAGGCCAGGAATGCTGTTCAATGTCCTAGGATGCGCAGAACAGCCCTTAACAGCACCCAAGTATCCAGCCCTTAGTGTCAGCACTGGTGGTCCTGGGCTCCCCTTCGGCTGGCTATGGAGGGTCCCCTGCAATTCCACGTGAATTTTAGGATCTACTTTTCTACTTTTCAAAAAAAAAAAAAGAGGTTGGAGTTCCTGCTGTTGTGAAGTGGGTTAAGGATCTGGCGCTGCGGCAGCGGTGGTTCAGATTCAGTCCCTGGCCCAGGAACTTCCATGTGCTGCGAATGCCGCCAAATAGGGATTGTTCTGAATCTCCTTCTATTCCTAGTGTTTTGACTTTTTCTTTTAAACCATGAAAGTGTGTCCCTTTTTTTTTTCTTCACTTTTTGCTTTTCAGGGCTGCACATGCAGCATATGGAGGTTTCCAGGCTAGGGGTTGAACCAGAGCTATAGCTGCCGGCCTACGCCACAGCCACAGCCACAGCACAGCAACACAGGATCCGAGCCTCATCTGTGACCTACAGCACATCTCACGGCAACGCCGGATCCTTAACCCACTGAGCGAGGCCAGGGTTCGAACATGTGTCCTCATGGATACTGGTCAGATTCATTTCCTCTGAGCCATGTTTCTAGCACTTTGCCAGTTTCACCAAGGCTATCTAATTTATTGGTGTACAATTTTCCATAATACTTTTTATTTATTTCTAAAGCTCAGTAGTTATGTCCCTACTTTTGTTTCTGACTGTTGGTATTTACTTCTTTTCTGTCTTCTGGGTCCCTGTTTTGCATTATCTCAATATTCATCACACAGTATTGCAACCCCTTTCTTAGAAAAGTAAACATGGAAAATTAACATGGCAGTAGGATCCAGACTGTTTTGTCACCGCTGTAACTTCCCAAGCTGGCACAGAGTAGACCTTGGTAAATATTTCCTTAGGGGTTCCCGTCGTGGCGCTGCGGTTAACGAATCCGACTAGGAACCATGAGGTTGCAGGTTCGATCCCTGGCCTCGCTCAGTGGGTTAAGGATCCAGCATTGCCTTGAGCTGTGATGTAGGTTGCAGATGCGGCTCAGATCTGGCGTTGCTGTGGCTGCGGTGTAGGCTGGCAGCTGTAGCTCCGATTCGACCCCTAGACTGGCAACCTCCATATGCTGTGGGTGCAGCCATAAAAAGCAAAAAAAAAAAAAAAAAAAAATTTCCTGAGTTACTTCCTGCTAAGGTAGGGCATGAAGAACACCAGGAAGAAGGCTTCTCCACAGCCCTCATGCGGAGACAGGCTGTTTGTCTGTTGAGTCTTTTGTGCCCTGAGCACGAGCTGCCCCATCCAGTGCTCTTGCACATGACCTTGGGAGTTTTTACACACTGACTGCAATCCTCCCCCTGCTAAATCCCTCAGACATTCCCCACTGCCCTGTGGATAAAGATGACCCTTCTTGGCTCAGCATGTGAAGCCCTGCATAGCCTGTCCCCACCCCCATCTCTGTCTCTTCCACTCTCCCCCCCTTCCATCCCCAGCTGTCCCACGCTTGGCAGGTCTCTCGTGCCCTGCTCCACGTGGCCTCTAACACCTGCTTGTTCTTTAGGTCTCCACTTAAGAGTTGCTCCCTCTGGCAACCTGATGGGGTGCCCTCTGCATCCCTACAGCCTGAGTGTGAATGTTTTTCTAGAACACTG
The DNA here is from genome assembly GCA_004024745.2 of Catagonus wagneri. NCBI lineage: Eukaryota > Metazoa > Chordata > Mammalia > Artiodactyla > Tayassuidae > Catagonus > Catagonus wagneri. The sequence goes on from PVHT021183507.1 coordinate 5,601,487, forward strand.
ACCACATAGCCTTTCCCATAACATCCCCCCACTAGCAGTGAACCCCATGTGGTTGTGGTGCATTTGTTACCCGCCCTCTGTCTCCAGCTGTCTGCATATCACTTGACACCTGCTTTTTTTTTGGTTTGTTTTAATGGCCACACCTGTGGCATATGGACGTTTCTGGGGCAGGGATCAAATCCAGCTGCCGCTGTGGCAATGTGGGTTCTTTAACCCACTGTGCCAGGCCGGGGATGGAACCTGTGCCTCTGCAGCGACCTGAACTGCTGCAATCAGATACTTAACACGGGGCACCACAGTGGGATCTCCTTGACATCTGGCTGGTTTGGTTTTTTTTTTTTTGCTTTTTAGGGTCGTACCTGCGGCATATGGAAGTTCCCAGGCTAGGGATCGAATTGGAGTTACTGCTGCCAGCCTACACCACAGCCACAGTAACGCCAGATCCAAGTCGCATCTGCGACCTACACCACAGCTCACAGCAACATTGGATCCTTTAACCCACTGAGCAAGGCCAGGGATCGAATGCACATTCTCATGGATACTAGTCAGGCTTGTTACTATGGAGCCACATCAGGAACTTCGGACAGCTGTTTTAAAATGTAAGTTTTAGGAGTTCCCGTTGTGGCTTGGAGGGTTAAGAACCCAACTAGCACCCTTGAGAAAGGGGGTTTGATCCTTGGCTTCGCTCCGTGAGTTAAGGATCTGGTGTTGCCACAAGCTGCAGTGCAGGTTGGCATTGTTGTGTCTGTGGCATAAGCCAGCAGCTGCAGCTCCAATGACCCCTAGCCCCGGAATTTCCATATGCTGCAGGAGTGGCCCTAGAAAGAAAAAAAAATGTGTAGGTTTTATTATTATTCATACGTGGTGAGGCCAACAGTTCAGGAAATAAATGCCATTGAAAAGACACTTTGCTACTCACAGAGCCCAGGAGGACGGGGCACAAGTCATGCCACGCAGGGTCACCAGGAGAAGCACCAGGGCCAGTCAGCAGGCAGAGGGAGTGAGGGGGGGACGTGGTTTCCATGCGCAGAAATGGCTGAGGCAGTGTGAGGAGGCTGAGGACCGTCTGGTTTGAATGATTTCAGTGGGCTCTAGGACACAGAGTCTGTCCCTAATTGTCTGACACCTGGCCCTGGGGTGATCAGGGCTGGAGGACAGTGGCCCTGAGTGTAAGAGCTTGATGGGGGAGGGGGTTAGGGTACGGACTCTGAATTGACTGGTTTGCATATGAAAGGCCCCCTTGAAAGGAAGTCATTTACTATCTCTGGGAATCTCTGAAGCCTGGGAAGGGCAGTATCTCAGAACAGGCTGGGAGCACAGAAAGTTTTGAAAGCAGTGGAATACTCTGTAGGACACCCTAATGGTAGATGCAGGTCATTTATATGTTTGTCCAAACCCACAGAACGTACAACGGCTGGAGTTCCCGTCGTGGCTTGGTGGTTAACGTATCCGACTAGGAACCCTGAGGTTGCGGGTTCGGTCCCTGGCCTCGCTCAGTGGGTTAAGGATCTGGCGTTGCCATGAGCTGTGGTGTAGGTTGCAGACGCGGCTCGGATCCTGCGTTGCTGTGGCTGTGGCGTAGGCTGGCAGCTACAGCTCCGATTAGAACCCTAGCCTGGGAACCTCATATGCCGTGGGTGTGGCCCTAGAAAAGGCAAAAAGATTAAAAAAAGAAAGAAAGAAAGTACAGTGGCAGGAGTGAACCCAGTGTAGACTGTGGACTTTGGACGGTAATGATGCATAAGTGTACGTTGATTAATGCTTATAAACGGACCTCTGAGACGCCGGGTGTTGATAATGGGGAGACGATGTGTGTGTGTGGGCAGGGCAGGGGGTTTACGGTAAATCTCTATCCCTTCCCCCCTCACTTTTGCTGGGGAAATTAAACTGCTCTAAAAAAATAATAAAGTCTTAATTTAAAAAATGAGGATAAAAGAAACAACACAATTTTTTTTTTCTTTTGAGGGCCATACCTGGGGCATATGAAAATTCCCAGGCTAGGGGTCAAATCAGAGCTGCAGCTGCTGGCCACAGCCACAACCACAGCAACGCCAGATCTGAGCCAGGTCTGCAACCTACTTTGTAGCTTGTGGCAACATTGGATCCATAACCCACTGAGCGAGGTCAGGGACTGAACTTGCACCCTCGTGGATACTAGTTGGATTCTTAACCTGCTGAGTCACAACGGGAACTCCAGAAACAACGTAAAATTATGAATTGACTGTTATCTGTGGCTGGAACTTCATTGTCCAATAAGATAGAAACCAGCCATTTGTGGTTATTTAGCACTTGAAATGTACAATAAGCCAAGTTTTGAAGACTTCGTATTTAAAAAAAAGAGAGAGAAATAGCTCATAAATAATTTTGACTTGATTACATGATGAAGTATTATCTTAGGGTTAAATAAAATACATTATTTAGGTAAAATTATATGCATAATAAGGCACCCAATCAGTATATGTGGAGTGAAGGAATTGGACCCGGGCTTGGAATCTGGCTCCTGCTTACCTGGTCAGGTAATTTAACCTCTCTGGGCCTCAGAGAAGCCCTGAACGGTTTTTGTTACCTCAAGCCACTCTTTTTTTTTCCATAGAGATTTTTTTAAATTTATAATGATTTTTATTTTTTCCAATATAGCTGGTTTACAGTGTTCTGTCAATTTTCTACTGTACAGCAAGGTGACCCAGTCACACATACATGTATACATTCTTTTTTCTCCCATTATCATGCTCCATCATAAGTGGCTAGACATAGCTCCCAGTGCTATAGAGCAAGATCTCATTGCTTATCCATTCCAGTGACAACACTTTGCATCTATTAACCCCAAATTCCCAGTCCTTCCCACTCCCTCCTCCCCACCTTGGCAACCACAAGTCTGTTCTCCAAGTCTATGATTTTCTTTTCTTTGGAAAGATTCATTTGTGTCGCATATTTGATTCCAGATATAAGTGATATCATATGGTATTTGTCTTTCTCTTTCTGGTCAAGCCACTCTTTGTAGAGGAGCCCAGCCCATTCCCAGTGTCTCCCTGTCATAGTAGTGATTCTAATCTCACTGGATCTTTTTTTTTTTCTTTTTATGGCTGCACATGCAGCATATGGAAGTTCCTAGGCTAGGGGTCAAATCAGAGCTGCATCTGCCAGCCTACACCACAGCCACAGCAACACGGGATCTGAGCTGCATCTGTAAACTAAGCTGCAGCTTGCAGCAACCCTGGATCCTTAATCCACTGAGAAAGGCCAGGGATCGTACCCACATCCTCATGCAGAATATGTCGGGTTCTTAACCCGCTGAGCCACAGCGGGAACTCTTCAAGTGATCTTGCTTCCCTCTTTGTTGCTTGTCTTGTCTGCTCTGCTCCAGGACTGTCTGTCTCCGTCACTGCTTACATAGGTCCCAGCCCAGTGCCTGGCATACACCAGGCGTTCTTTAAGTGTTTTCTTGAATGGATAAGGTAACAAATGTCCCCAAACAGGTGTTTAGTGAGGATCAGTGGCATCACTGCTATCTTTCATGGCTGGGACACATCTGCTTGCTCATTGTGGTCACCGCAGGGCTTAGCACGTGACCGGGATGTATGAGGTGCCTGGAAAAATCTGTATGGAAGGGGCGAGTGGAGTCTAGTAGCTTCAAAGAGGGACTCTGACCCTGTGTGACCCTCTCCTCAGGGCTCGCCACCCTCCCTCCTCACGTTACCCGTTGCCCTAGCCCCAGCTGGCCCTCCCCCCACATATCCAGTAGGAGCAAGAGAAGCACAAGGACTGAGGCCAAGGCCATGACCAGTGCTGGTGGCCCGAGTTCCCCACCCAATTACCCTGGAACTGGAGGCAATTAGTCAGTCTGGGGAGGGCAGACCCTCAAAGCCCGCCTTCCAGAAGGCAGCAGGGCCAACCACATGCGGAACACAGTGAAAGGGGTCACACAGGGCCAGCCTAGAAACCAGATCCCTGAAAGTCATGTGAGAGGCTTGCAAGGCATCATTTAAAAAAGAAAAAAACACTTTTGGAGTTCCCACTGTGGCACAGTTGATGGTCTGCCTGTCTCTGTGGTGTTGCCAGTTCAATCCCTGGTCCAGCCAGTGGGTTAAGGATGCAGCATTGCTGCCGCTGTGGTGTAGGTTGCAGATGCGGCTCAGACTCGTTCCTTGGCCTGGAAACTTCTAAATGCCATGGGTGCAGCTGAAAAAGAGAAAAGAAAAAAAAAATGACTTTTCTCTCCTTCCTCCAGTTGCCTGGCAACCACTGTATATCTGGACCAGAGCATGTGGCAGCTGGATACAACAGGACTCCAGGCCCGGCACACAGGGCACCTGGGGTCTGGTCTGTTTCCCATGAAATGCAGGACGATGCAGAGTTGGGGGGGGGGGTCCCAGTTCTTCTCTCAGGGGCCACCTGAGCCAGGACCAGGAGGCACCAGAGGTTCAGGAGGGGGGTGGGCAGCACTGGTGGGTGGAGGTCTGATGCAAAAGCAACTGCAAGAGGACCCCCAACTTCAACAGTGGTGCTTCCCGGTATCCTTCCCGGTGCCCTCTAGGTCTCTGCTCAGTGGCCTTCCTCCCTATTAAGGGACGAGCTCCCTTTCCTTAACAGTATTTAAGAACTAAATGTTGGATTTTCCTGGCCGTAAAATAAAAGAATAAAAAAGGGCAAATGACCTGGCCTCCCTGACTCCTGGTTTCCTTCTCCGTAAAAGTGGGCCGAAGGTTGAGCACCAGAGAAAGGAGAGTTAGCAGGTACTCAGTGCCCCCAGAGGGGCTCATTCCAAAGGGAAGGGCTGGTGTTTCCCCTCACCCAGCCGCTGGCCTCCCTGTTCTGCGGTAGGGCCATCTGTGCGCACACACTAGAAGCCCCTAAAGCTAAGCTGTGCTCGCCGCCCCCCCCAGAGGTGGGGCGGAAAGCAGCCTGCCCTGCAGGCCCTAGGGTGTGGTCAGTCCCTTAGGCTCAGCTGCAGGCTGGAGGCTCCCAGCAATGGCCCCCTGTTCAGAGCTGGTGACCAGGAGGCAGGAGGAGGCTCTGTCCCCTGTGCCCGGTTCACACATATGGAGAAGAGGTTTCTCTGCTGGGAGTGGTTTACCCCTTTTCCTTTTTTTTTTTTTTTTTTTTTTGGCTGCCCTGAGGCGTATAGAGTTCCCCGGCCAGGGATCACCTCGGAGCTGTATTGCTGCCTAAGCCGCAGCTGTGGCAAGGTCAGATTTTTAACCCACTGTGCCAGGCCGGGGATCGAACCTGCGTCTAAGCTCTCCCAAGACTGCAGATCCCTTTGCGTCACAGCGGGAACTCCAAGACGCAGTTTACCCTTTAACGCCGCCAGCAGCGCCAGCAGCCGGAGGAACGGGGGCTTTCCCTTTCCCAGTGCAGTCTTGACGGTGAAGGTCGTTGGCCTGCTCTCAGCAACTGTGGTCTTCGGAACCCCAGGCTTGCACCCAGGACAGTTAATTTCTAAACATCGTTGTCTGCTATGCGGACACCTGGGATCCGAGCCGGGTCCAAGAGCACACAATTCTTATATCCGCCCCACGGGCAGTCCGTGGGACAAACTGTGAGGGGCGGGAAGCTGGGCTCCCGGCAGGGGACCTCCACCACGTGGCTAACGTCACATCTTGGCCGCCGCCAATGGGGCAGGCAGAGGCAGTGGGCCCCAGCAGGGAGGCTGGCCCTGGCCCGCCACGCCGCGTCCCCACGCCGGCAGCCACGCGGAGCCGCGTCCTGGCCCACCTTCACCAAGCCCAGGAGCGGCCAGGGCCACCGGCTCAGGACCGCTGGGCGCCGAGTCTCAGCCACTGGTAGAGGTGAGAGGGGCGGGGCTTATCTGAGCCCTGCCGAGAAAGCCCCGCCCTGGAGCCAAAAGCCTTTCGTCAAGCCCCGCCCCTTGAGCTAAGCCCCACCCAGCCAACCACCTGGCTCGGCCGTGGAAGCGAAGGCCACCCCACGCCAGGGCCTCCTGGTGGAGCTGGAGAGATGAGAAAGGGGTATATAGAGAATCATGCTCAGAGTCGTCTACAGCTAAGGATGCGGGCAATAAAAAGCTAAAAGCAGTGGGCTGGGGATCTCTGCAGACGCCCCTTCCACCTTCCTGAGTCTCCCTCACTCCCACCGCCCCCTCCCCGTTCCCAGCGGGCCTTGCTGACCCCAGGGGAAAAAGAAACTCCCTCCAGATGGATTTTGCTTTGCTTCCTGCCGTGTGGTTGCCTTGGCTCCTGCTTTTCTTCCAAAACCAGAGCATTGCTTTATTGTCGTGGTGGTTAATAATAGGGTTTTTTTTAATTTTATGGAAATGTTGATTTACAATGTTGTGTTGATTTCTTCTTACAACAAAGTGACTCAGTTATACATACATATATATTTATTTATTCTTTTTCACATTCTTGTTAACAGTTTTATTGAGATTATTTGCAAGATGCTGTTCAGGAAAATTCACCTACCATACGTTGCACGCATTGCAGATGGCCCATTCCTTGGTGTTTACTTGTACTTGCAGAGTCCCTTGGCCATCACCACTGTCTTAATCCCAGAGCAGAAAGAAACTCCTTCCCTCCGTTTCACAGTCTCCCCTCCTCCCAGCCCATGGCGACAACTAATTTTACTTTCTGTTTCTATGGGTTTGCCTGTTCTCAAAACCAGGGCATTTCTGTGACATGAGAAGTCACCCCATTGTGTGGAAGGAGAAAAGATAGGGTGGAGTCCCGGGCCCCACAAGAACAGGTGGCTTGGGAGTGGGGAGAAGTAGTGGGGGGCGATCCCCTGCTCCAGGCAGCCTGAGTCCTGTCCGTGTGTCCACTAGAGGTGCAGCAGGAGAGGGACAAGGAGAAGGAGGAACAAGGACCCTTCGGGAGAAAGCAGGGCGCTGGCTGAGAGATTTGGGGTAGGGGGAAGGTGAGCCTTCAAGGGGCTGGTTGAGGTCGGGGCCAGGTCTGTCCACCTGCATCCATCCACGTCTCAGCAACGAGGGAGAAAAACCCTTGTCTGTCCCCTGTCTGAGTATTTAGTTGAAGGCATCGTTTCCTGCCCGGCTCCTTGATTGGGGTCCTTTTGTCCTTTACCCCTGCTCCCTCCAGCTGCATCCTGACATAGGAAAGCGGAGCTAGAAAGAAAAGGGGAGGAGAGAGGAGGGCAGGGCCAGAGGGAGAGACTGGGGCAGGGAGTGAAAGGAGGTGGGGAGGAGGAGGGAGCGCAGAGCGGCAGGTGTGGCCCCATCTATAAAGGGTGAGCCTGCTGGCCTGGGGGGGTGCAGGAGAACTTGGGTACTGGGTTTGCTCCAGGCAGCGCACAGGCTCCAGAGACCCAGCAGGCTTTGGTGAGTTTTCCCGCTGAGACCAGTAGCAAGCAGGTCCCTCCAGCACTCTTGTCCCATCCTGTGCCACGTGCCACCTGCCTCCCTTGCAGAGGGCCCCGGCTTGAGATTGGGTTGCCCCCCCCAACCCCGTGCCTGCCCCTGTCCATTCTGGGTCCTCATCGCCCCCCCCACTTCCTAGTTAACCCTTGAGGCGCCGGAAGAGGACCAGTCTGCGCTATGAGTCCGTGGCTCCTGGCCTGCCTGGTGGCCTGCTGTGTGGGTGCCTGGGCTCCTGCTATCCATGCTCAAGGTACTGTCTCAGACACGTCTGCCCCCCTGGAGCCACCCTATCCTATCCTTCCAGTGCTTCTCCCCGCCACCGTGTCCCTGTCCCCTCTTCCAGAAGCTCCCCCCCCCCGCCCCGATTCATCACTATTGAATTAATTCTCCCACGGACAGCCCCCCTCTCCTGGCATCTGTGCTGCTTCTTAGGGGTGCAGGGTTCTCTTCCCCTCCTTCAAAGGCCCCTTGGCACCCCTCTACCGTCCGTGACCCGAGGCTTCCCTCTGGACTTCAGCCAGCCTAGGGACTGTGGGGAGCAGAGGGTGGCTCTTGGCAGTGGTCAGCCTGCTCACCTACCATCAGGGACACACTGCAGTGTCCTGAGCCTGCAGAGCCAGGGGTACAGGGTGAGATTAGAGTCTGGGAGACCCAACAAGAGTGGGTCTCCATCTCGGCTTTCCCCACCCAAGTTACCTGTATGGCCCTGGCTGAGAGCTGCTACTCAGCTTTCAGGAGCTCCAGTTTTCTCATCTGCAAAGTGGGGCGCAAATTTTCACTGCAAAGATAGGACGTGAGAGCCAAACAGGCTGATATCTGCAAAACTCTCGGCTCACTGCCTGGCAGCAAGGATGATAACCATTACTGTTATTAATGGGGAATTCCTCCCCTCCTCTCCCTAGATTAGGCACTTGAGGGCATTGGTGCCCAAAGGCCATTCTGGAGCCCTGCCACTGGGTTCTGCCTCCCCGTGAGCCTGAGGGAGGCAGCTGAGCCCCAGCAGCTGGCCAAGCAGGGCTCCTGGCCAGGTGGAAGCCCCACAGCCCCAGACACCTGCCTGGCCTGCCCCTTATTAGATCTGAGAGGCCCTAGCCCTACCCCCCAGGAGACCTTAGCCTTTGCCCAGGATGGGGCTGGGCTTTGTTCCCATTGTCTTGCTATTAGAGGCCCATTTCAGGAGCCAGGCCCAGCCTGGGCCCTTTGATCCTGGGAGCAGAGTGGCCCTGCCAGCCCCAGGAACTGCCTGCCTGGCCCTGCAACACAGGGTCCATCTGCCTCTACTGCTCCTTGCTCTTGGGGTCAAGGCTGCGGGATGGAGGGAGCCTTCAGGCCTTCCCCACGCCCCTCCCAGGACTCGGATGTGGCCCCTGGAGGCAGGGGTTGGCAGAGGGACAGATCCCAGAGGACCTTAAAGGCCCAGCACCCGGTCCCCACATTAATTCATCCTCTGTTCATCCCACCCACCCAAACTCCCAGACCCTTCAGGCACCAGCTGCTCGTGTCCTCCGAGCCCTCCTCCCCCGCCCCCAACCAGGTCCCCACTCTTCCCCCTCCCAGCACGGGGACAGAGAGAAAGAGGCACTTGAGACAGCCCTAGGTGGAAAAGGGCCAGCCCGGAGCGGGAACTGGGACATCTGGCAAGAGGTGGCACTGCGCTGGGAGTGGTGGCCTCTGGCCGCCCCCTTCTCAGGCTGCTGCACCCCCTTCTTGCCCTCCACCCCAGAGCAGAAACGCAAATGGCTTTGGTCCCCCCCTTATTCCATGGCCCCGGGCCCTTCCCAGACAGTGCCTGAGGGGCCCTCTCCAGCTGCTGCCAGCTGTGCCCTTATCAAGGACCAAAGGTGAGCCGAGCTGAGCGAGAGGCTTCCTTAGCTCCCCGGCTGTCCCCGGGCCTCCACAGGGCCTGGGAGGGTTGTGGTGTGTGCACGGCAGAAGCCCTCGTCTGTGGCCATGCCTGCAGAGGGCACACGTGGCTGCACACACAGACGCAGGGACGTGAGCCTGAGGGCGGCTGTGTGACGGCAGGTGCCTTCGAGGACTGCTGCCTGTCCTACCATACCCACATCAGGCTGCCCTTGCTCCGACGCGCCCACAGTTACCAGCGCCAGGACGTGAGCGGGAGCTGCAATCTGCCTGCCGTGATGTGAGTGGGACCGTGGGGGCCGCGGTGGGAGACTCTCACACAGCCGTGCTCCCGGCTGACACCCTCATCCGCCCCCCCCGCCCCAGATTCTTCTTCCCCCGGAAAAACAAGATGGTGTGCGGGAAGCCAGGGGCCAAGTGGGTGCAGGATGGGATGAAGATTCTGGACAATCGGCACAAGAAGGACTCAAAGCCCCGCCACAGTGGCCGGAGATTCTTCCAAGGTGGGTGAGACCCCAGCCAAGTATTTAAGAGCCAACTTCCCTGCTGCTGACTCCTGAACTTCTCAACCCCCAAAGGAGGGGACTCTGGCCCAGCATCTGACAGCTGCCTCCACTCCCGAGGAAAGGCAGTGGCTGCTAAGTGGGGAGCTGAGAGAGTGCAACTCTTTTGGTCAAGCCACTTGCAGTTGCTAGAGATGGAAAACTCAAGCAAATGGGTAACTCATCGGCTCAAATAACCAGCCAATGTGTGGCTTCAGGCTCAGCTGGATCCAGGTGCTCCAAAGATATTAATGGAGCTCCCATCTATTTCTCTTTCCTTCTCTCTGACAGGCCCTTACCCTGGAGAGAGGAAGTTGAGCTCTAGAATCTCCATGCTACCACTGTTGAAGTTTAGTGGTCCCACCAGAGGCAGCAAGAGGAAAGCCTCCCTCCTGACAACAGCTAATCCAGGTCAGGACTCTTGATCATGTGACTGGCCCTCCATCTATCACCGCTGCTGAGGAAGGAGGGCTCCTGATCAGCCCCACAGGTTCACACGGGAGGGTCCCGGGGACTCCACTCCGGTCCTCCTCACCTGCTGACCCCCTCCAATCCGTCCTGCAGGACCATGAGCCCACATTTCCCCAGGATCACCCAGCGCAAGATGGGCCGGACCTTTCTCCACCACCATTGTCACTCTGCTGCCTCAGCTGTCCTGGCCCCTCTGTCCTTCAGGGCAAATCTCAATCCCTCCCTGTCACCCCTGCCACCTCTGGCTCCTTGGGCAGCTGGAACGAGGGAGTTGATCTTATTTCAAGCCCCGGGCCTGCTCTGGGCACCAGAGTCAGCCCTGCCTAGACAGCCCTGCCTTTTCCTCTTGGAAAAGGACCATCGTCAGTCGCCTACCTGCAGAGCCACACCTGGCTGTGGCCCTCTAGGTCCTTGCAAAGCTTCGGTTCTCTCCCCGGACATGCCTGTCTGTAGCTTTTAAATAAACTTTTGGTAGGATTCCTGTCTCTGTCACATCTCATTATGGGATACAAGTCCCCAGCCTGTGTCAAATTCCACATGGTCCCCTCCCACCCCAGGATCTGTGCTTTCAGCTCTCACAGTAGGTGGCCCTCAGGGGACTGAGCCCCCATCTGCTGGCTGCAGACCTGGTGTGTCTGGCCTTGTGCTTCCCAGTGACAGCTCTACACAAACCACTCGCTCTTGCCTCTTTTCTCATCTATAAAACGGTGGGTCACCGTGCTCGCTCTGTCCAGACCCCCGGGCTGAAGTGAGATCGGCTGATGCACAGAGAAGCGCTCCACAAGCTCTGATGGGAGCCCAGAGGCTCCTGATGAGTCAGATGGGCCAGGACTGGGCCAAGGACCAAGCCCTGGGGCCAGGCGCTAGTGACCACTCAGCAGGAAGAGGCAGGACCACACATCGGGGTCTGAGTCACTGGATGGGAGCCACCCAAAGATGCTGTCCTCAGGCAGTCCCCATTTCCACACGACAGAGAATGTTCTAGATGAAAACCAAATGCGCCATCTCTAGAGGACAAGAGGTGGATGGGAGCTGGGGGCCAGGGTACAGCCTCAAGGGGACCTTCCAGGAGCCACTGTGCTGGGTGGGTGACGGGAGCAGATTCCACAAACCCTAAGCCTCGGTTCCCCCACTGTAAAGCGGGGGTGATGACGCTGCCTGCATCTTTCAAGTCTGTGGGGACTAAATATGCTCCTATTTGTGCTACACACACACATGCGCAGGCTGCGTGTCAGCACCAGGAGTCCCCCATCCATCGAGCATGGCCGTCAAATTCAGCAGATTCCAGCCAACCTGCAGTCCGGCAGGGCGATGCTGGCACGGCGGCCCAATGCTCAACCCGGTTCTTTTACCTGTAACCTGGAGTCCCCTTGGCCGAGCTGCTTAACCTCTCTGAGCCTCAGTTTTCCCAACAACAGCATCTCTTCCATAGGGGTGTAGCGGTGACCCCACATTTGTAAAATCCTTAGAATGAAGCCTGGTACATAGTTTGCGGTCAGGGATTGTGAGCTGTTGTTATCAGATCAGTGACCCCAAGAGGGGTCCAGTGGTTGCCACACGCAGCCTGGCTTTGTGCCAAACTCAGAGGTGTGACACTGGCAGAGCCTCCGTGTAGCCTGAGAGGGTGTCCCCCATCCCTAGGTGCAGGGTGGTCTTCACCCGCCTCTCACCTCCACACTTCCTCCTCGGAACCCTGGGCGGAAGCGCATCCTTCCCAAAGCTGCTCCCTCCCGGGGCCTCCCGCACCCCCACACCTGAGCCTCGCTGGGGCCCTGCCGGGAAGAGTGCCAGCTTACTGCCAGAACTTGCCAAGGGGCAGACTTGACCCAAAATAACTTTATTGTTGTCTCTGCTTCTGATCTAAAAGCATCCTCAGAAGCTGAACCCAGAGCCCCGTGGGGATAAACGTGGCTGCATGTCAGCAACTCGGGCTGAGGCCCTGTGGGCTCTGCTGCTGGCAGGGACGAGCCCGGTGCCCACACCAGCCATGGGTCCCTGTGTCCCGCCGACCCCCGGGTGGGGGGAGTCCCCGTGCAGTGCAGAAGTTTAAGCCTGAGATTGACCAGTGAAACCCAGGGCCCTCCCTGACCCTGTTGTTGAAATGGAGGGGGCAAGTCACAGCTGCCAGCTGAGCGTTGGGGTCCCTTGGATAGAGGCTGGGCTCTCTTGAGGTCAGAGCATAGCATTTCACTCTTCCTGAGTTTTGGGGGTTCCGCCTGGTCAGCTTTTGCCACTGGGGGATTGAGCCCCACCAGCTCCAGAATCTCCCGCCTCTGGAGAGGAAGACAGCAGGGGGACCCTGGGGCTGATCGAGGCCAGGGCTTGTCACCAGGGTCTCCGGGGATGGGGGGGAGTGTAGCAAACAGAGTGACATCAGAGTGTCCTCAAAGCCCCATGGAAGGAGGCTGGGGGTTGGGCAGTGCCCAAGTGGTGAGTCTGGAGAGTGGGCTGCAGGAGGGGCCTGGGGCCAGGCAGGAGGTGTGGGCACCTCTGGATTACAGCAGCTGTAGCTGCACCTTCAGCCGCAAGGCCCGGTCCCCCGGCCACCCCTCTGACTGGGTGCCCCAGGGCCCGGCCACGCTCACCACCTCCAGCTGGTAGGTTCCAGGCCCCGGCCTCCGATGCCCCAGTTGCAGGGAGCTGAGGCCTCGGAGGTGGTGCATGCGGAAGAAACCTTGCTCGTTGCCGCGGGCAATGAGGTAGTGGACGCGGCCCCCCAGACTCTCCAGTGCTGGCCGCAGCTCCAGGATGTGCTCTGCCCTGCCCAGGCGCGAGAGGTTCAGGCCCAAGGTCAGTGGAGCCTCCGAGTCAAGGCTGGCCAGGCTTGCCTGCGGAGAAAAACCAGGTGGGTGACGGTCAGGGGCTGGGAGGATCAGAATGCAGCGGGTAGGGGGTCAAAAGATTCTAGCCATTCTTCAAAGTGGAGGAAAACATGGACCACTCTCTGCCCTTGACTTCTGTCTAGACGTCCACCCGGTAAGGCCAAGGGTCAGCTTGGGCTACAGAGGATGAAGGCGGAGGCTGGTTCCCAGTTGGAAAGCAAAGGGGCAGGTAGGTGGCCACTTTCACAGGCTGACTCCAGACTCTTATTTCAGCCAAGTGGGCCTTAGTTAGATCCCTGCCAGCCTGGACAGAAGGAAAGGATTTTTCTCTGAGACCCAGCCTGGGAGTCAATCAGATGGCATCGATGCTCTGAGCCCTGAGGTCACTCCGAGGTGTTCTGGGGTGGCTGGGCTTATGACCAAGAGGCAGCCCCAGACACACTAAGGTAAACGCAAGACTCGGCTGGGCCAGAGAGAGGAGCGGCCCAGTAGCTCTCCATTTCCTGGAGGCCCATGGCGCTTCCTGCATCTGGGCTCTCTGAGAGCCCCCCTGTGTGCAGATGACAAACCCCTCTTTATCTGAGCTCCTCTGAGTGCCTTCCTGGTCCTGGCAGCTGGACAGGGCCCTGAATAACCCAGCAAGCCTCAATGGTAGGCTGACCCCTGCTCAGTGATGTAGCCATTCCCACGGGGAGGTTATCCGTGTTTTCTTCTCTTTTGCTCTGGGCCAAGCTGTTTGTTCTGCCTAATTGACATGCTGATGGGGTGTTTTGCTGTTGCAGGGAAGTGAAAGCTCTTTTTGTTTCCCAGCCCTTCTTCAGTCCTGAGGAGTTCAGCCCTTCACCAGCAGTGTTGCTCAGACGTGTGCTCTTACTGACACCTACTGGCAATCTATGGGTATTGCAAGCAAAGCCACAAGGACCCAGCTCTCCTCGGCCCTGATCTGCTTGTGTCCATGGCACTCCATCCCTCACCGTTCTGCTCTCTTGCCAAGTACCAAGGGCTGGCAATACAGTGGCAAGCCTGACAGACATTGGTGCCCTATCCCTGTGAAACTTACAAAAATAATGGTAACAATGGAATAATATATAGACATACTATTTTTCCCAGAAAGGGGGAAACAACTAGAAGGAAGAGGTAAACAAAGCAATGTTCATATTTAGTTAATCTAATACAGCCTCTCAGACCCAGTATTCCTATCGCCCTTCTGCTTTCATTTCCCCCCAAAGCATGCATCATGTACCATATTCATCATGTGCTATAAAACCCGATGTGTTTTACTTATTACTTGTCTGTCTATTAGAATATCAGCCCTATGGGGACAGGGACTTTTTTTCTTGCTATTGTTTTGACTTTTGCTCCATTTTGGGGGGTTGTTTGCTGTGGGTCCAGCACACAGTAGTCATTAAGTAAAATCTGTGGAGTGAACAAATTTGCTCCTAGATATGGGTAATGGCTTCTGTGCTCAGCAATTTTTTTTTTTTTTGAAATAACAGAGTAGTGACCTCAGAAGGGGGTGGCTGCAGAGGGGCCCAGGATGCCTGTCATCCTGCTCAGCCACTTTTCAGTCCTGTGACATGGGCCTGTGACCCATTCTCCCTGAGCCCCATCTATAAAGTGAGGACGATGGTGACATCTACACCTCCCAGGGCTGTCGTAGACACTGAGACACAGAGCTTGCAAGTGAATACAGAGTGCTTGGAGCAGCACCTGCATCCAGCAGGTGCTTAATAAATGTTTAGCTTTCAGATCCCTGGGGGGGGGGATGCTGGCAAGACCAGATGGTTGTGGCCTCAGGTACTGTTCAGCTGAAGGGCAAGCAAGTCGAATCTGTGGCAAAACTGTGCCCTACCTGCACAATCCGGTGGGGTGAGGATCATGGCTGGAGGGGCCCCAGGGGACTAAGCTACAAGCCTGTTCTGCTGCTGAGCAGGGGGGCGGATTACGTTTTCTAGAGACAAGGAGGGTTCAGGAGGCCTCAGCATGGCTCCAGGAGTGTCAAGGGTGTGGGAAAGAGGTGCAGAAGAAGAGGGTCTGAAGAATGGGCACAAAGGAACGGGCTAAGCTGGCCGTTCTGAGCCCTATGGATGCTAAATTCAGAGAGAGGGCTCTGAGGGAGGGCTGTGCCAGGCAGGAGGTGACAGGTGACAAGTTCCAAGGTGTAGGCAGGGTTGGGGGACCCCAGGCCTTTCTCCTGCACCCAAGCGCCACGGAAGCTAGCCGAGGGGGACATTACACCCAGGGCTTGTGCGGCCGGTGCTTGACCTGCCTGAGTGAGGTGGCGTGTTCAGGGGCCTGCGTCTTTAGAGAGCCCCCCAGGGGAATCCTCAAATACAGGAGGAGTTGGGCGGGCACCATGACATAGGGGACAGGCTGTGACCCTGCACCTGGTGCTCCTCCCCCGGGCCCCGGGCTCCGTGACTGCCCCTGCCACTAACTGTGCCCCGGGCCTAGTGCACCCCTCGTGGCACCTGATGGTCCCTGTGGGCGCTGCGCCGTGGCCGGTCACGCGGGGACTGGCTGTTGATCTTGCATTCATAGCAGGCTTCCGGTGAGAGCAGCTCCTCCTCCTCTGCGGTGTCCTGGGGTCCCGGGCTTAAGCCCAGGCCAGAGACACAGTGCCTGGGCCAGGACAGGGTCGGGGAGGCAAGGCTTCAGGGGAAGGCTGGTGGGACCTCCCCAGCCACCTCCCACCCCCGACCCTCGGCTGGGAGCCGTACTGCCTGTGGGAGCAGGTACAGGGGTGCCAATGCGCCAGTGCGGCTTTGCATGTGCCTACATTTGCGTGTGTGCATCCCTTGGCTTACCCGGTGTAGGTATGAACCTACATGCACCTGGGGCTGTAGGATGTACCGGAGTGCGTGTGTGTGTGCGAGCCCAAGTGCACCCTGGATGCCGCCGTGTGCTTGCACACATGGATACACTGGGATATATGAGTGCAGAGGGTGTCTGGGCATGCTGGCTTAAGTGTGAGCTGTGCGTGCGCACACTTGTGTGTATCACAGAGATGCATGCGTGCAGCACGGAGCATGTGAAGGCATGCAGGACAGTCACAGCACAGTAGGGTGTGAGCTTGAGTGTGCACAGGCACAGGTGTGCTGGACCTCTTCCCCCATTTCTCTGTGCACGCGTATGTATATGTGTGTGTGCCCTGGTCCGTGTGTGTGTGCTCCCAGGGCTTGGGGTCTGTGTCCCTGCCGCTCCGGCCCCTCACCCTTGCCCAGCGCGGAAGTAGCCTCGGGGGCAGCCGCACAGGAAGCCGCCGGGGGTGTTGGCGCAGCTGTAGCTACAGGGGCCACCCCGCACGGCGCACTCGTCCACATCCTGGCAGCCCCCGAGGGCCTGGTCAAAGTCGAAGCCTGAGGGACAGACGCAGCGGAAGCCACCTAGCGTGTTGTGGCAGGAGGCGCTGCCACAGGCCGTGGGTGACAGGACACACTCGTTCTCGTCTGCGGATGGGGATGGGGAGAGAGGAGGCCACCTTCGCACCTCCAGGGCCCTCCAGCCGCAACCCTCCCGTCCTTCCTCAGAGCCCAAGGCCAGTGTCAAAGCCTCCATCAAGCTTCCCCCGAGTCCTCAGACTAGGTCAGACATCCCCCACGCTCCTTCATGCCCAGTCCCCCAACCTATAACCCTCCTTTGAAGCCTTTCTCAAAACTTCCCAGGAATCCTAAACTGTGGGATGGTCTAGAACAGGTTCTCTCCTCATCGTCACCGTTGTCATTGGGGGCCCTGCCATCCTCTGGGATGGGTGTCCGTCCTGGGCGCTGCAGGATGTTGAGCAGTGGTGCCCGCCCGCTAGAGGCCAGGAGCACCCAGTGCCCGGCCGTGACTATCAAAAAATGTCTCCCAGACATTTCAGAATGGTGCCTAATTAATTCCTGTCTCCACAGTGAGACTGGACAACTGGAGGACAGGGATGGAGTGTGATCTCAGCTCACTTCTGTAGCCGCAGGATAAGGCAGGTCCCGGGCAAACCATTGCCGGAGGAATGAAAAAGTAAGTACGCAGAGCAGGAGGCAGGCTGAGAAAGAGGAGTGGGCAACAGAGCGATGGTCTGTGAGGTCCCCAGGGGACAAACGTCACGGGGCAAGGGTGGGGGTGGGGAGGTGGAGAACTTAGCTAAGGACCCACCAGGAGGGGCAGGAGGAGGAGCCAGGGAGAAGGCACGGGCGGAGGCGACAGGAGAGCAGACAGCCGAGTCACAAAGGCCCTGGGTGGAGAGTCCAGGAGGGGCAGGCAGCAGTGCTCAGGACAGAGGAGTTGGAAGGCAAAGGCTGAAGAGAGGTGATGGAGAGGGCACGGGAAAGTACTCCCTACGTGGGCAGAGAGTGAAGGCCAGACTGTAGGGGAGGAACAAAGACAGGTGGTGAGGTCAAGGCTTTCATTAGGAGACCCTGGGGCAGCAAAAAGAAGCATGTGGGGGGGGAAGGCTGGAGAGAAGCAGAAGGCTAGTCCTCCAAACGGAGTGACTCTGCAACAGCTGACAAAAGATGTAGCATGCATGCCCCCATTCACCATCGCCACATCCACGGCAGACATCACTAATCAATCCCAGCACTCTTTCCCAATGATCACAGGCACCATCTCAGAATCTTTCTCAGCTGAGCCTTCCAGAGCACCACTCCCTAAGAAATGGCCACCACTCTTCCATGCTGGCTCTGCAGACCCCTGACTCCCCAGCAATAGGGAACTCACTCCCTCCCAGGCTGGCCCATTGGACTTTTAGGTAACTGTTTATCCCAACATCCTGCCGTGAGGGGGGGTGGTTCCCAGTCACCCACTTTGGACAGATTCTGGTGGGGGGGCGAGTCAGCTCCTCCCGGCCCTCATCACTCACCCACACACTGGCTCCACTGGGAGTGTGGGGTAAAGCCCTGGGGGCAGCCACAGCGGTAGCCGCCCAGCTCGTTCTGACAGCCGTGCTGGCAGCGATGGGGCCCATCACATTCATCAACATCTGTGAGACGGAGAGAAGGAGAGGAGGCTTGCCTGGAGACCCTCAGGGCCACCCCCCAGGCCTAGATCCCACCCCAAACCTGGCTCTACCTTTGCAGCCATGGCCTGAGCTGTCCAGGGTGAAGCCTTGATAACACTCACAGCTGAAGCTGCCAGGGGTGTTGTGGCAACGTCCACGGGGGCCACAAGGGCCAGGCTGGGTCAAGCACTCATCATTGTCTGTAGGGGACAGAGAATGGGCAGGGCCACCTGGTGGTGAAGGGGTGTGTGTTGGGGCAGGCCTACCACTTAGTTGGCTCTTCGAGGCAATCTTAACCTCCCTGGGCCTCAGTTTCCCCTTCTGTGAAATGAGATCAATAACAGTTCTGATCTCACAGAACTGCCAGGAACATTAGAGATCACACACATACAGGAACTTTGAATCTCATTTCTATCACCTTAATGCTGTGTGACTTAGGGCAAGTGACTTACCCTCTCTGTGTTTCAGTTTCATCAGCTGAGGTGTGAAGATGATACTATCTAACTCATTGTGTGTGTTGCCTTTTTTTTTTCTTTTTAGGGCTGTAGGTATGGCATATGGAAGCTCCCAGGCTAGGGGTTGAATCAGAGCTACAGCTGCCAGCCTACACCACAGCCACAGCAACACAGGATCCGGGCCTCATCTGCGACCTACACCACATTTCACGGCAACGCCGGATCCTTAATCCACTGAGCAAGGCCAGGGATCGAACCCGCAACCTCATGGTTCCTAGTTGGACTCGTTAACCACTGAGCCACGATGGGAACTCCTATTGAGGAGTTCCCGTTGTGCCTCAGTGGAAAAGAATCTGACTAGTATCCATGAGGACGCAGGTTCAATCCTTGGCCTCACTCAGTGGGTTGAGGCTCTGGTGTTGCCATGAGTTATGGTGCAGGTTGCAGACGTCGCTCGGATCTGGCGTTACTGTAGCTATGGTGTAGGCCAGCGGCTACAGCTCCAATTCGAGCCCTAGCCTGGGACTCTGCATATGCTGCGGGTGCGGCCCTAAAAAGACAAAAATAAATAAATGATTATTGAAGTATAGTTAATTATGGTTAACGTCTGCTGTATAGCACAGTGATTCACATATATATGTATTTTTTTTCTGTTTCATATTCTTTTCCCTATGGCTTATCACAGAATACTGAATGCAGTTCCCTGTGCTATAGAGCAGGACCTTGTTGTTTATCTGATCTATATATAGTAGCTTACATCTGCTAACCCCAACCTCCCACTCCATTTCTCCCCCAACCCCCTCCCCCTTGGCAACCGTGAGTCTGTTCTCTATGTCTGGAAGTCTGTTTCTTTTCCCTAGATAAGTTCGTTTGTGTCATGCTTTATTTTATATTTTAATTTTCGGCTGCAGAATGTGGCGGCTTGACATGGGATTTCAGTTCCCTGACCAGGGATCAAACCCTGGCTGCAGCAGTGAAAGCGCCAAGTTCTAACCACTAGACCACCAGGGACCTCACTGTGTCATATTTTAGATTCCACATCTAAGTGATATGGTATGATATTCGTCCTTCTCTGACTGACTTCTAATATATAATCTCTAGGTCCATCCTTGTTGCAGCAAATGGCATTACTTCATTCTCCTTTTATGGCTGAGTAATATTCCATCGCATATAACTCCACATACCTCAGAGTGACCAAAAACGTGGGGGAAAAAAAAAAAAGAGTTCCCACTGTGGTGTAACGGGATGGGCGGCACCTTGGGAGTGCTGGGACACAGGTTTGATTCCTAGCTCGGCACAGTGGATTAAGGATCTGGCATTGCTGCAGCTTTGGCTTAGGTCAAAGCTGTGGCTCAGATCTGATCTCTGGCCCAGAATTCCCTATGCCATGGGGCACCACCCCCCGCAAGCAAAATAAATAAGTAAATACATAAAATAGCAGCCCTCCTGATCTCCTTCCCACTGCTTTACTGTTTCTTTCTTTCACGCCCCACATCACTTTCTAACCTGTATAGCGGTAACTTGCTATGGTTGTTTCTGGTCTGATTCCCGGGCAGAGGGGATGGCTCATGAGAGTAGGAAGCCTGACCCTTGTATTCAACTGCTGTGCCCTCAGGGCGTAAAACAGGGCCAGGCAAGCTGCCCCTGTAAAGGGCCAGATAGGAAATATTTTCTTCACCCTGTTGCAAACTACTTGGCTCTGTACGTAGCACAAGAGCGGCCAAGGACACTACGTAAATGCATGGGCATGGCTGTGTGCCAATAAAAGCAGTGGGCCAGGCTTGATCTGAGGGCTGGTGTCTGCTGATCTCTAGTCTAGAGCCCTGCCCGGTGCACAACTGGTCAGCGAGTGTTGGCCGAGTGGACCCGTGGGGGCCTGAATGAAGCCAACCATGGCTGGGCTCAGCCCTGGGGGGAGGTCTGATTCTCCCAAGTTGCAAAACACTAAGAAGCGACCGGTGTGGGTTGCGTGAGCCCCTTTGCTTTTGGGAGCACCCTGGGGAGGCCCTAGGGGAGAGACCCAGCAGGTCAGGGGCAAAAGTAAGTGTCCTGGGCCAAGGTCGCAGAGACACCAGAGGGCAGCCTCCTGCGTCCCTAGGGTGAGGAAGGAGACTGATGTCCTAGATGCCACCAGGATGTGAGTAGTCGCAGAGCAAGGGCTTTGTCTGATCGCTCCCTGTGTCCCCGATGTCTGGCCCACAGGTGCACTTGCACGTATTTGGTGGACACACGCGTGAAGGCTGGGGTCGTGCACCAGGCTGGGGTCACGCGAGGCGTGAGGGGACTCACCGAAGCAGGCCTGGTGGTGCTGGGTGAAGCCTGGGGGACAGCGGCAGGTGAAGGCGCCGATGGTGTTGACGCAGAAGAACTGGCAGTTGTGCTGCCCGGAGGAGCACTCGTCAAGATCTGCGGCAGGGAACGTCGCGGTGGGCTCAGGGCGGGGCCTGCCGGGGCTGAGGGCTCCCAGGGGAAAGGCCCAGAAAACCTCACTGGACCCCACGTGGCGGGAGGTGGCGAGATGTGGCCAGAGGGACAGTGGCTGGGAGAGGGGACGTCACCTCTGCAGATCCTGCCGTTCTCCTCCAGCCGGTAGCCACGGGGGCAGGCGCACAGGAAGCTGCCTCCGGTGTTTTTGCAGAGGAAGGGGCATGGCGTGGGGGCCTGGCTGCACTCGTCCACATCTAGAGGGACACAGCACGCAGGGGGTTCAGACAGACATTCCGGGGGGGCTCAGAAGCCGGGGTCTATACCCAGGCCCTGTGGAGGTCTCCTTCCCAGACCCTAGCGGTCCAGAATCTGTGAGCTTACATGAGGGCCTGGCACTTCTTCCGTAAGAAGCCACAGAAGAAATCTATTTGGTTTTGTGGATCACGTGGTCTCTCTTCCTAAGACACCACCCTGCCTTTGTAGCAGGAAAGCACCCATAGGGGGTAAGGACACAAATCTGTGTGGCTGTGTGCCAATACAAATGTATTTATTTTTGTCTTTTGGGGTCCGCAGGTGTGACACACAGAGGTTCCCAGGATAGGAGTTGAATCGGAGCTGTAGCTGCCGGCCTACGCCACAGCCACAGCAACGCGGGATCTGAGCCGCATCTGCAACCTACGCCACAGCTCACGGCAACACCGGATCCTTAACCCACTGAGTGGGGCCAGGGATTGAACCCTTATCCTCATGGATACTAGTAGGGTTTGTTACGGCTGAGCCACGACGGGAACTCTACCAATAAAACTTTATTGACAAAAATAAGTGGAGGGCTGGACTCAGTCCTTGGGCAGGAGTTTGCCAACCCTGACTTCGCTGAACACCTGCTACCCAGTAAAACTGAAAATCTTAGGAGGCACCAAATAACAGGAGAAAAGTGGCCCACATGAGGTGAAGGTGGGGGGAAGAAACAGGGGTGCTTTCTTTCTGGTCTTGGTTGTCAGGAAAAAAACAAGGTGCTGCATGGAGAGGCTCAGGGGATGGGGCGAGGGGCTCACCCAGGCAGGCCGTGGCCGCGGTGTCGGGCGCGTACCCAGCCTGGCAGTGGCAGCGGAACGAGCCCAGGCTATTGATGCACTCGCCGTGTGGGCACAGGTGGGCAAGCACATGGCACTCATCGACATCTGAGGACAAGCAGGGCTCAGCCGGGGCTGCCCTCCTCGGGTCACCACCCCTCTCCCTCCCTGGGAGGCAAGGCCAGCCTCTGCTTCCCCTCCCTGCACCCCAGAGCTGGGGCCCCGGCCCCAAACATCCTGCCTAATGAAGCTCCTTCCACTGGATGCTGAGAACACCCATGGTGGGGACACACCCACCCCACAGCCTCACCAGCGACCCCTCCTCAGGGCACCTCCAGATGAACACACAAGCCCTGCACACCGGTCACACGCTCAGGGGCTCCTACAGAACCACGAGGACACACGCTCTCCTCTGGATGAGCCATGCTCACACTCACGCTCGCTCACACACATACCCACCCTCACAGACACTTATGGGAATCCTGAACTAGCTCAATCCTTCTCACCCACCTGCTGGCGTGGACTCCTCACGCAGCTCCCACCCTCACTAGCACACACACATGCCAACAAGCTCACACAGGAAACACACGCCAGCTCACATGCTCACTAATGAGCCTGCACACATGAAAAACGAAGGATACACACACACACGCTGGCTCGCACATCTGCTCACCCGTCCACCCAAGAGCTTGCGTCCACACAGAGCAGCAAACAAGCTCTGGTTCACACACCTGCCGGCACAGAGACACACACACTTGGGCTCCCACGCTTTAACACCCGCTGGAGCACAGACGCACGACCATGGACAGACCCACACCCACCTCGGCCATCAGCGGTGTAGCCTGAGCCGTGGGGGCACAGCGTCCTGTGGGCAGAAGTGCCAGGCAGGGGACAGAGCTCGCAGCGGGGGCCCCAGGCGCGGCCACCCCCACAGCAGCACTCAGTCCTGGTGGTCACCTCGCCGCTGCCGGATGGGGCCTGGCACGTGGCCTGCAGCACCTCGGAGAAGCAGGGCCCCTGGCGGGTGTCTGTAGAGAGCGGGGGGTGGGGGGATGGCAGGCGGGAGGAACAAGCTGCCCCCGTCCCCCTCCCCGTGGTGTCCAGCAGCATTGAGTGTTTACACACAGACGCCTGTGCGTGTGTGCGGGGTGACCGCTTCCAAGCCGTGGTCACCCAGCCCTCTCGGGTCTGGGCCGTGGCAGAAGCTCCAGACCTCAAATTGAAGAGGTACCCGTGGGATGCAGGAGCAGGCGGCCTCCTGAGAACAACGGCCAGCCTCCCTCTGGCCGCAGGGAGGACGGACGGTCGAGGGGCCCTCAGAGGCCAGGGCGCATTGTGGGGGAGGTAAAAGGTGGTGGCATCCAGGACAGCCAGTGGGGACAGAGGGTTGTTTGGGGAAGCGGGGCGAAGGCCGGATGTGAGGAGCAGGGGCGGAGGCCGCCGGCTGCGCCAGGAGGCTGGCTGGGGGTCCGGATGGGAGGCAGGGCGTTTCTGAGACGGGGCTCAGGAAGCAAAGACGATGAGCTTGTTTTGGGGGCGAGCTGCATCTGGGGGTTCCTGAGGAGGGGGGGTTCAGGAGGCAGCTGGATACACATGCTTGGCCTGATGCTGTGGGGTGGAGACAGCTCGGAGGGATAGCAGCAAGGACAATGGGGACAGGTCAGACGAGTCTCCAAGATAAATGTTACCAGCGGGTCGCCCGCTGGGTTTAGCCCCCACAGAGTGGTGACCCTGGGGAGGGCCCGTTCCTGGAGTGATGATGGACAGGGAGGGGGTGGGTGGATGGCCTCATCTTCCAGGGGCTTTGACTGAAGGGACAGAGGGGAAGCGTGGGGACATGCAATGGACACGTGTGTCTGGATCGGCTCAGTAACCCCCTCAGTGCCCCTGACCCCTTTGCCGCCTCAGGGAGCTCCCAGAGGGCAGTGCCACACGCCGGGTGGCTGCATCCACCACGCCTCTGCCTGGCTACACTCACCGTGGCACTCGGTGAGGCTGGGGCTGGGCTGGAAGCCCTCGTCACAGTCGCACCGGAAGCTGCCCTGGGTGTTGACGCAGCGGCCGTTGGCACAGAGGCTGGGCTGGGCACGGCATTCATCGTCATCTGAGGCGGGAGGGATGAGGCAGGCCGGCGGGGGAGGTGAGAGTCCCCTCCCCTCCAGTGTGGACGTCTGTCCGCCCACCCTTCGGCTTGGAGCTCGCCTGGCCGTGGGGGAGGGGGCTGGAGGGCTGCACCCCGAGGTCCCCCCGTACCTGTGCAGCCCTCCCCGGAGCCCAGCTGGGGCCGCGTGCCCGGCGGGCAGACGCAGGTGAAGGTGCCGATGAGGTTCTTGCACAGCATGCCCCGGGCGTGACAGTCCTGCTGGCCGCCTGCACACTCGTCCACATCTGCGGATGACCAAGGACAGATGGCGTTCGAGGCCAGACACAGGCTCCAAAGACCCTGAAATACTGCCAGGTGCTGTCCCGTCCCTCCCTCGCCTGCCCCAGACCTCCTGGGAGGCTGAGGGGAAGCTAAGACTGCTCCAAACACAGGCATCCCTTGCCCACATACGGGTCTGTGTATCCGTCTGGCCTTCACTGTGGTTCCTGGAACAATGACCCTGAAAAAGCCCTTGAGGGACCAGGTCCCAGGCCAGGCTTTCTACCCTTGACATGGCGGGCATTTGGGACCAGAAAATTCTTCATGATGGGAGGCCATTCCGTGCCTTGTAGGATACTGAACAGTGTCGCTGGCCACTCGATGCCCGTAGCACCTCCCCACCCACCCGAGCATCACCTCCCCACCCACCCGACGGTGATAATAAAAGATGCCTCCAGACATTGTTACACGTCCCCTGGGGGAGCACGATCCCTGTCCCCACTGTGCTGTACCACTCAAAGCATGTCCGGCCACCACAGGAGAGGCCTTCAGAGCCACACTCACTGTTCTGTTAGACTGGGGACCCAGGGAGATGCTAGCACCCTATTTCAGAATAGAAGCAGAACCACCACTCACAAAAGGGCACCCACTGCACCC
The DNA here is from genome assembly GCA_004024745.2 of Catagonus wagneri. NCBI lineage: Eukaryota > Metazoa > Chordata > Mammalia > Artiodactyla > Tayassuidae > Catagonus > Catagonus wagneri. Next base: position 5,626,470 of record PVHT021183507.1, read on the forward strand.
TCATTTGCCTCAGCTCTCCCCTTACTTTATCATGTATTTCTCATTCCCACCCTTGGGAGGCACAAGTCTTACTTTTGGTTTTCTCTCAGGACTGCGGTGTGGGGAGCCCCAAGGCCCTGTCCACAGCCCACCTGCCTGTGTGGGTCCTACCTCGGCACATGGCGCCATCCTCTCGTAGGGTGTAGCCGGTCGGGCAGGTGCACACGTAGGACCCTTCAGTGTTGTGGCAGCGGAAGGCGCAGAGCAGGGGGTTCAGGGAGCACTCGTCGATGTCTGCAGAGGCCAGCGGAGGTGGGTCTGCCTGCGGGACCCACAGCCCCCCACACCCCCATCACACAGCCCAGGTCTGGCCAGGCTGGGTCATACCCTCGCAGGTCATCATGGGACCAGGCTCAAAGCCATCAGCACAGGCACATTCGAAGCCTCCAATGACGTTGGTGCAGGTGCCTTCCCCACAGGGATGCCCGATGGAGCACTCGTCTGTGTCTGGGGTGGAGGCCAGGGGGCGGTCAGGGCCTGCAGAGCTCCCACCCTTGACCCGATCCTGTCTGCCTCCCACTGACCGCCTGCAGCCCGGACAGGGCCAGATCCGGATGCAGGGCAGGCGCATAGTATGTGTTCAATGAATGAATAAATACGTGAATGAGCAAATAAGTAAATGGATGAATAAGCTAGTGAATGAATGAGCAAGAGAGTAAAATGAGTGAGTGAATGAGCAAGTAAATGAATAAGTGTGCACATGTGTGAATGAATGAATAAATGAATAGGTAAATTAGTAAATGAGTAGGTGAAAGAGTGAGTGAGTAGACGGAGTGAATGAGTGCACGAAAATGAATGAGTGAATGGGCGAGTCAGTGAGTGAGTTATCTGGGCAAAGGATGGGTGGGTGGGGAAGAGTGACAGTGGCTTGCTGACAGGATGCTGCCTCGAGCGGTGTCTGCCCTCCCCAGCTCCCTCCTTTCTTGGGAAGCAGCCTGGGGTGGCCTGGTCACTCACCCACGCAGCTGACACCCGTGAAGTCCAGGCTGTAGCCAAAGGGACACTCGCAGCGGAAAGAGCCGTCGGTGTTGACGCAAAGACCGTTAGAACAGACACCAGGGTTCTCTGCACACTCATTCACGTCTGCGGGTGGCAGGGGGTTGCAGACACAGCAGCGTCTGTCACACCTTGGCCACACTCAGGGTCTTTTCCTTCCCTCCCCTAGGGGGGTGGGGTCCAGGCCCACCCACGAGTCGGGGAGGGAGCCTGCGCCTTGGGAACTGGGGTAGAGCACAGGCAGGGCTGGGCGGGGAAGGAGGCTGCGGTGGCCCAGCGGGACTCCCAGCACTTGGGAGAGGGGCTCACCTTCTCGAGAGTCATCCAAGCCTGGGACCGCCCCGTGGCCAAAGGGGCACAGCTCCTGGAAGGCGGCTGGACACCGAGAGGGGAAGGGAGGTGAGGGTCTGGGGCCGGGTTGCAGCCCCCAGGATGCTCCCGTTTGTAGGGAAGAGTGAAGGAAAAACAGAAGGAGGGCAGATGGGGGCAGGCAGGCCGGGTCTGGGGAGACTGGACAGGGGCGGGTGCTCACCACTGCCCTCCTGAGGACACAGTTCACAGGGGTCGTTCCAGCCCTCACCCGGCCTCTGGCTGCAACAGCACCGGGTCTTGGTGGTGTTGAAAGCTTTGGGTATCGAACACTTTCCAGCCTCGAAATGGGTGAAGCAGAAACTCTGCCGTGTGTCTGTGGGGGCGATTCCCCAGACAGACGCTAGAAGGGCCACTGGCAGTGTCCACCTGCCTGGCCCACCGCTCCCTCCGCCCCAGTCCTAGTGAATGGGCAGTCTCGACCCTACCAACGGCCAATCAGAACACTCCGGAATCGTCCCGTGGTGATTGGTTCAGGGACGGACATGTGACCCACGATGAGCCAATGGGCGTCAGCCCTGGGGCTTTTGCTGAAAATCTGACAATCCCTTCCAGCAACACCCCACCTTCAGGGCCATGTGGGGTCTTGCGGGGCTGGGAGAATGGTCAAAACTAGTCACATTACTCTTGGATCAGAATCCCTCAGAAAAAGTAAAAGGATTAATTCCAGAGAGCTAGAGGATCCCAGATTTCAGACCCCTACCCAATTTTTTTTTTCCTCTTAGGGTCACACACATGTGGTGTATGGAAGTCCCAGGCTAGGGCTCAAATCGGAGCTGCGGCTGCCGGCCTGCACCACAGCTCAAGGCTACGCCGGATCCTTAACCCACTGAGCGAGGCCAGGGATTGAACCCACATCCTCATGGATACTATTCGGGTTCATTATCGCTGAGCCACAACAAGGATCCCTTGGGCCCCAAATCTTCATCATTGACCCTTGGTCCTCAGCCCTGGAGCCCCAACCTGAGAAGTCCTCACAGGCAGGTTGGGGTCTGGCTCGCCACGGGCCCCCCGGACAACAAATACTGGGTGAGTTGCTCTGCCCTGCACTTCGTGGAAGAGAGAGGAGGCCGGCTCAGCCTGGGGGAAACCAGCCCACACTGGACACGGCTCCTGGAGACCCATTTGAGAAACCGCAGCCCCCTTTCTGGGAGACCCCGCTCTTCACTGCCCGGCCTCCTGCCTCTTCCGCAGCCCTGTGTGCTCTCTGGGCCCAGACTCACCGAAGCAACGGTGCCCATTGTCAGAGAGGACAAAGCCAGGTGGGCAGAGGCACTGGAAGCTCCCAGGGCTGTTGGTACAGGTGCCAAAGAGGCACAGGTTGGGCTCCTCCGAGCACTCGTCGATGTCTGGAGGGGCAGGGACATCAGCTGGGTGTGCTGCAAGCAGGCCCTCGGGCAGGTGAGGCAGCCAAGTAGGGGCAGAGAGAGTGGGAGCCCAGCCCAGGAGGACCAAGGACTGATGCGAGGTGGGGTCCCTGGGGCTCAGGATGAGCCATAGCACCAGGTGGACCAGTGTGTGTGTCGGAGGGACCTTTCCTAGGAGGTGTTTCCAGGGGAGGGGTCACGGTCAGGAAAAGTTCACCTTTAGAGACTAAATTTGTACAGAGCTAACCACGACCAGATAATTTTAGCCTACACTGAACGGAGTCAGCTCACGTTGTAGTAGGCTAGCCTCTCCGCCTGGGCCGGACTGGCCCCGTTTTGCCAGGTCATTACAAGGCTAGTCCAAGCGGATGGATGGACCAGAGATAGCCAGGCCAGACTGCTCTAGATTTGCTCGGACCATAAAAGTCACCCAGGTGGGGGATTACACCAGAGGAGCTCAGGCCAAGCTGGTCGTTGACTGCCACTCAATGAGTTCTCATTTAGTGCAATGAGACCCCACACCCCCACCCGTTTTACAGGACTCACGAGGAAGCCTGTGAGCCCCAGAGAGAGAGAGAGAGGGAACCCTGAGCCCAGAGTGTCCTAACAACAATAGCAGCACAGGGAGCTGCATTGGGTGCTGTGCCAAGAGCATCTCTACACCCACCACCACCTAGCTGGCATTCCCATTTTACAGATGGAGGAACAGAGGCCCATAGGTGGGTGAAACCAGACACTCACCAACACAGTGGTCACTCTGCACCTGGAAGCCAGGGGGACAGATGCAGCGGAAGGAACCCTCAAGGTTCTGACACGTGCCTGGCAGGCAGGTTCCAGCAAGGCTGAGACACTCGTTGGTGTCTGTGGGGAGGAAGGGGGGCGGGTCCCAGCCCTAGTTCGTGGCAGGGTCTTGCCTGGGGCTGGGACTAGCACCTAGGGTCACTGCATGATGGCTGAGGGCCCCCCAGACAAGCCCTCCTGGATTGAGAGGAAGGGCTGAGACTCAGGAAAACAGGGACATCTGAAGAAGAATATTCTGGGTCCTGGTGGGGGTTATAGGTAGAGCCAGGTGGTGCCCAGGGGAAGAAGAAGCAAAGTTCCTAACCTCGGGCCACCTGCAGGCCCCTTTCATGGTTTCCATGGCACTCATTCAGTACCTCTACTATTCCATACTTTATAAAACAGATTTTTCAAGACAACATAAACCACAAACCCTGCGAAATCATAGGTGTGATGTGCTAGTTTTATCCCTTAAAATAAATATGTGGTTATGAAACGGAACCATGCTCAGAAATACCAACTGCAGGTAAATTCGGAGCGGAGGCTGGGCTGAGAGGGCTCCTGGCACCATGGTGAGACTCACCCATGCAGTTCTTCCCATCATTTGTGAGCTCAAAACCATCCCGGCAGAGGCAGTGGAAGGAGCCAGCTGTGTTGAGGCACTGGCCAAATCGGCACACCTGCCCTGCCATGGTGGTGCACTCGTCCATGTCTGCAGAGGGGAGATGGGCAGGTGGGGTCACTCACAGAGCCTGGGGTTCTAAGCCTGCTTTGCACTTCTGTTCACAATGAAATTGAGTTGATGCTAGAGACTTCAATTTATCAAACATTGGTATGCTAGCTATATATTAATTTTTCAACAATTCAGTGATGCAGACATCAATATTTTCTAACATGAACACTTAATGCTATGAATCTGCTTGCATGTACTACCTTAGCTGCACCTCACAAATTTTGTTATGTTATTTAATATAAAATATTTTCTGGAGTTTCCTTAGTGGCTCAGTGGAAATAAATCTGACTAGCATCCATGAGGACACAGGTTCAATCCCTGGCCTTGCTCAGAGGGTTAAGGATCTAGCATTGCCATGAGCTGTGGTGTAGGTCACAGACTTGGCTCAGATCTGACATTGCTATGGCTGTGGTGTAGGCCAGTGGCTACAGCTCCGATTCAACCCCTAGCCTGGGAACCTCCATATGCCGTGGGTGAGGCCCTAAAAAGACAAAAAATTTTTTTCTAATTTTCCATATAATTTCTTCATTTACTGATAGATTCTTCAGGAACACATTGTTTAATTTCCAAATATGTGGGGATTTTCTGGATCTCTCTGATTTCTAGTTTAATTTCCTTATATTCTGAGGCTCTTTTTTGTGCAACCTCAGTTTTAAAAAATTGTTTGCTTTATGGTCCAGAATATGGTCTTTCCTTGTGAATGCCCATGTGCACCTGAGAAAAATGCATGTTCTTTTTTTTTGGGGGGGGGCAAACCCACAGCATATGGAAGTTTCCAGGCTAGGGATCAAATCAGAGCTGTAGTCCCTGGCCTACACCACAGTCACACCAACGCCAGATTTGAGGCATGTCTGTGGCCTACTACACAGCTCACTGCAACACCAGATCCTTAACCCACTGAGTGAGGCCAGGGATTGAACCTGCATCCTCATGGATACTAGTCAGATTCATTTCTGTTGAGCCATGACAAGAATTCCTGGAATGTTCTATAAATATCACTCAGATCTGGGTGGTTCATGGTATTGTTCTGATGTTCTATATTCTTTCTTATTTTATCTTTTTTTTTTTTTTTTTTGGTCTTTTTAGGGCCACACTCATGGCATATGGAGGTTCCCAGGCTAGGGATCTAATCGGAGCTGCAGCTGCCGGCCTACACCACAGCCACAGCAACATGGGATCTGAGCCGTGTCTGTGATCTACACCACAGCTCACAGCAACACCAGATGCTTAACGTACTGAGTGAAGCCAGGGATCAAACCTGCAACCTCATGGTTCCTAGTCGGATTCGTTTCCTCTGCGCCACAATGGGAACTCCTTCTATATTCTTAGTGTTTTCTATTTGCTCCTTCTATTACTGACAGAGGAGTGTTGAAGTCTCTATAATCATGGATTTGCCTAATTCCTTTTCAGTTCTGTCAATTTTTACTTCATATGTTTTGCAGCTCTACTGCTAGCTGCATATTCATTTACGCTTGTTGTGTCTTAGAGAGCTGACTCCTAAATCAATATACACTGACTCTCTTTATTTCTGGTAATATTCCTTGTCCAGAATTCAATTTGGCCTGATATTAAGATAGGTAGGTACCATGATTAATCTTTTTACAAAGGAGGAAACTGAAACACAGAGAGGTAAACGACTTGTCTAGGGTCACACAGCTGGCAGATGGCAAAGCTGAGATCTGAACTCACACCACCTGACCTTGGAACCCACACTTTTCAACCACTGCCCTAAATGGCCAGCATCACACCACCCAGGCCTTGCTTCCGTCTTCACCTTTCTCTCTGTACTGTCCACCTCCTTCCTGACAACCTGAGAGTAAATGTTAGTGAAGGGCTGCTGGTACCTGACAACTGAAAGGGTTTCAAGAACTTTGCAGTTAGCTAGTTTTCAACCCTCTGAGATGGTTTTTCTGACAGCATCCCTGGGATGAGACGTTTTATTTCAGAGGGATGCCCTCAAGCCAAGGGCTCACTCTTCAGTGAGTACACCGAGGCTTGCCCACCAGCCTGGGCTGCTCACCCACGCAATCGCCGTTGTGTGTCGCCATGAAGCCGGAGAAGCAGAGGCAGTTGTAGGAGCCAACAATGTTCTTGCAGGTCCCGTTTCCACACGGCTGCCAGTCACACTCGTCGACGTCTGCAGGAGCAAAGCCCCCGATCCCCGCCCAGCTCACCCAGGGCATGGGGCAGCTTGGGGGGCAAGGTCGGGCTGGATCCAGCCCGCCACCCCTGCCCAGATGGATGGGAACGCGATGGCTGGAAAATAGCCCTGTGTGCGTCTCTCATTTTACAGATGTGAAAACTGAGGGACCAGGGAGGTGAAAAAATCATTCACCCAAGGTTTCTGGTGCCAGGACTCACTCTGGGAGTCTGGGAACCAGGGTGGGCGAAAGCGCCATCACCACCCCAGGGGAGGTGCAGACCCATGTCCCCTCGCCCCTGGCAGCCTAGCCTTTGAAGAGGGAGCAGGAGGGGCCTCTCACCCATGCACAGGGTCTGGTCTGCTGAGGCCCGGAAGCCACGGTGACACTGGCATGTGTAGCTGTCCACTGTGTCCATGCAATCGCCGTGGCTACAGATGTTTGGGATCTCCCGACACTCATCCCGTCCTGAGAGAGGGCAGGCAGTGTGGTGTCCCCAGGGGCCCTCGCTCCTTGTGGGGGGAGCCCGACTCTGCCTAGAAGCCCCCCACTCCAGCTGCTGCTGGTGCTGTGCTTGGCCTCCACCTCCCAACTCACCCTCATGACTCCCCTATTAACGAGGGCACTTGGCACCCCACCCCAAGGTACAGCCCGGGAGAAGAACCCGGACAGAGCCGTGCCCTACCCAAGCCACAGTAGAGGCAGAATCTGGTTTTGAACCACATCCCTCTCCCTCACCTCCCAGCTGGCGACATACCTACGCAAGCCCCGCCTGGTGACAGTTTGTACCCTCGGGCGCACTGGCAGCGGTGGCTTCCAGGGATGTTGATGCAGTCGGCATTTTGCTGGCAGGGGCTCTCCCCGCTGGCACACTCATCCACATCTGGGGGGCACAGCCAGCGGGGCAGGTAGGGCTGGGGTGGGTGAGGGAGGGTCTTCCCGCCAGGATCAAACCCTACGCCCGGTTGCCCCCCACTCCCCAGCCGCGCACGCTTCGGAGCAGGTGACCTCACCGGAAGCAGTCAGAACCAGAGTGAGGGGTGTGACGTGGGCCGGGGCCCCTCGGAAGGGCGTTCGCCCCATACAGGGAGGGGGGAAACTCAGGTCATAAAGTTCAAGTGACTTGCCCAGAGCGCACAGGGTGGGGCAGGGGACCGAGGGAGCGGCACCTTCGCAGACCAGCAGCGCGCTGTTGTAGCTGAAGCCCGAGGGGCACTCGCAGCGGAAGCTCCCGATCTGGTTGATGCAGATGCCCTTGGCACAGATGGCAGGGATCTCCCCGCACTCATCGATGTCTGGGGAGGGGGGAGGGCGCCAGCTGTCAGGGGAAGCCTGGCCCCTGCCCTCACCCCGGCAACGTCTGGGGACCCTGACCTAAGAGACCGTGCCATCTGGGGGAACTTGTATCCACCAAGCAACACAACTTGAAAAAATCCTGCTGTGACCAAAGTGTATCTGCTCAAACTGTATCCTGCACACATAATACGGGGGTGGGGGTGGGGTGGGAGGAGAGAGCGTCTTTCTCAACAGAAAGGCACGCGTGCCGAGGCCCAACAAGCCTGCTTTGCGGGGTCTGGAAAAGAAACAGCCCC
>PVHT021183507.1:5634586-5675983 GCA_004024745.2 Catagonus wagneri
CTTTTTGCCTTTTCTAGGGCCGCCCCCGCAGCATATGGAGGTTCCCAGGCTAGGGGTCTAATGGGAGTTGTAGCCACTGGCCTACGCCACGGCCAGAGCAATGTGGGATTTGAGCCACGTCTGCAACCTACACCACAGCTCACGGCAACGCCAGATCGTTAACCCACTGAGCAGTGCCAGGGATCGAACCCGTAACCTCATGGTTCCTAGTCGGATTCGTTAACCACTGAGCCAAGGAGGGAACTCCAGGATTTGGCACTTTCACCACCACAGCCCAGGTTCAACCCCTGGTCTGGGAACTGAGATCCCACATCAAGGCATTGCACGTCATAGCAGAAAAAAAAATGCAGTCCAGCCCTACAAGTGGATATGATTCAGCCTGAAAAGGGGATGACTCTCCACTTGCTCCAACGTGGAGGAAATTTGAAAACACAAAGCTCAAGGAGAGAAGCCAGTCCCCAAAGGACGGGTACCGTGTGGTTCCATTTACACGCGATGTTCAGAACCAGCAAATCCACAGAGATGGGAAGTGGAATGGTGGGAGTTCCCATCGTGGCACAGCGGAAACGAATCCAACTAGGAACCATGAAGCTGCGGGTTCAATCCTTGGCCTCACTCAGTGAGTTAAGGCTCCAGCGTTGCCATGAGCTGTGGTGTAGGTCGCAGACGTGGCTCAGATCCAGTGGCTGTGACTGTGGTGTAGGCCGGCGGCCATAGCTCCAATTGGACCCCTAGCCTGGGAACCTCCATATGCCGCGGGAGAGGCCCTAAAAAAAAAAAAGGAAAATAGAATTGTGGTTGCTGAGGGCTGGGGGGAGACAGAACAGGGAGTGACTGTTCAAGGGGACAGGGTTTCTTTGTGTGTGACGAAATGTTCTGAATTTAAATTGAAGTCATGGGGGCCCACCCTGTGAATATACGAAAACCCACTGAATTATGAACGTCAGATGGGTGAAGCAAATGCTACGTGAATTATATCTCAATAACGCTGCTTAAATATAAGCTGGAATCAGCCTGCGTGTTCATCTGTGGGGGCCTGACCTATGACCTGGGATGTGTCCACACGTGGAATACTACAAAGCAGGGCAAAGAAGGGGTCAACGTTGTGTGTGGTCACCAGGCTGGTTCTTCACAAATCCTTGCTGGGTGAAAAAAGCACGTTGCCATAGATACATAGGAAATCATAGCATTTCTGTCCGACTCCCCAGAAGACAATGCCTTTGCAACGGGGGACCTCTATGTGTACGTAAATGCATGAGGAAAGAACTACAAATAACCACTCCAGGCGTAAAGCATGGAAACCTGGGGAGACTGGGAAGAAGGCTTAGGTTTGAGGGCGTGATCGGAGGGGAAGCTCTGTTCTGAATGGTGACAATAAGAGGAACACACCTGTGGGATGGAAACAACTGAAAATGGGCTCATCAAGTACATGCCGCACAGGCAGGTGGGCAGCACTCACTTACCGAGGGGCTTCCCTGTGTGGATGTCAATGACGAAGCCGGGAACCTGGTTTCCGCACAGGATCTGGTACTCCACTGGGCAAGGAGAACAGGGGAGGGGGAGCCGGGTCATCTTCCTGACGTCCTTGGCCATCCCTGTGGCCGGTGCTCACCTGGCCTCTGGTAACTGGTCTTCCTCTCTCCTCGGTGACCAGCACTGGAGGGTTACAGGCTCCACCCGCCCGCGCAGTGCGATCTAATTCACTGCCACGCCCCCCTCAACTCCTCCCTCAGTGAATGCCACCAGCCACGCCCCACTGTAAAAATTCACTCTTCAGTTTGGACCTCAAGCCCTTCACCCTCAGCTCCACCTTTTCTCCAACAGTAACTCCTGCCCGTCCGTTATACTGATTTCATTACGTGTCTGGATGTGTCCCCTAGCTGTCATGCAACCAGAACTTTGCACATGCTGTTCCCTTTGCTGTTCCATAGCACAGTCCACTTCAACCTTGAGTACTCACGGCAGCCCACCACTCTGGCCCTGGACAGCTGATGATGCCATTCTTTGCCCCCTGTCGCCACCCCCAGGAAGTGCACTCTCTAATTGCATCCCACTGCTGACACCAAGAGGCTGCCTGCCTGACCTTGATCCCCAGGTGAGTGGATGATCCTGGACCCACGTGACAGACAAGGTCAGGCATGTGGGCAGCACTGCCTTTCCCTAGGTCCCTGCCCTGCCCCTCACTCACTCTTCTGCCCACATCGTTTTGAGAAGAGACCAATCTCAATGTGGATTTCTGCCTCACCATATCTGAACGGTACCTCAGATTCAGGTGCACAAGAATTCAGGTAGGTGCCTAAGTCCCAGGACATAATTTGTGGGTGACATGTGATCTGTCCTGACCATCTCATGACCAGGCTTGGCTGTCTGCAGCTTCCTCCCCGACTGCACAGCTTGGGTCTACCTTAGTGTTATTTCCTAGAATCCAGAAAAGGGCCAGGCACCCAAAGATACCCAATAATGACCCCTCCCCATCTCACTGCACTGGGTCAAACAGTGACCCCTACTGCTACAGTTCATGTCCACCTAGACCTTCTGAACGTGACCCTTTTTGGAAATCGGGTCTTTGTAAATATATTCAAGTTAAAGTGAAGTCATCCTGGATCAGCTTCTAAATGCAGTGACGGGGACATAACTTCAACTCTTCGCTTTCATGAAAACAACTAGACTCAGAGTTCCCTGGTGGCCTGGTGATTCAGCATTATCATTGCTGTGGCTCAGATCACTGATGCGGTACGTGTTTGATATATGGCTCAGAAACTTCTGTACGCCACCAGTGTGGCCAGGAAAAAAACAAACCAACTAGACATCAGGGAGTCCTAAGTGTGGTGTGCCTCCTTAAAACATTGCACTAGAGGAGTTCTCTTCGTGGGTCAGTGGTTAACGAACCCGACTAGGATCCATGAGGATGTGGGTTCTGTCCCTGGCCTTGCTCAGTGGGTTAAGGATCCAGTGTTGCCGTGAGCTGTGGTTGAGTCACAGACCCAGCTTGGATCCTGCGTTGTGCTGCTGTGGCTGTGGCGTAGGCCAGCAGCTGTAGCTCCGATTCAACCCCTAGCCTGGAAACCTCCATATGCCACAGGTGTGGCCCTAAAAAGCAAAAAAAAAAAAAAAAAAAAAAAAAGCACTAGAAAGGACCAAGTTGAAATGGGGCAAGGGAGGGGCACTCACGGCTGGCGGGGGTTGGGCAGGCCTCACAGGGTCTATTCCAGGCCTGGCCAATGTTGTAGGAACAGCAGCACATCTTCCGTGTCACGTTAAAGGCCAGCTCATTTCCACACGTGCCGTTATACTGCCGGAAGCAGACACTCTTCCTCATGTCTGCAGTTGGATTGGGGAGAAGGATGGAGGTTAAGAGACGCCAGAGGAAGTGAGCCAGACAGGAAGTCCATCTGAAAATTACTGTCTTGACTTCTCTTGCCCCGACACACATGAGGGTGCCGTTCACATTAGCCTTTCTTGGGCGGTGCACAACCTGGACAACCACTCACGGCAGCCCTGGGCCTCCGAACCCTGCAGACTTGTTCAGTGCTGCATACCAGCATCTCAAATACACTAACCCTCCCACTCTCCTCCCACAAGCATGTCTCTCCACACTCTTCCAAGACTTGAAGACTCCCAGAAGACCCCACCCCTACCCCCGGGGCGCTTTTTCCATGGCTGCCTGTCTTCCCCGTCATCACACTTCGTACCCATGCAGTTGTTGCCACCATTGACTTGCAGGTACTCCGCAGGGCAGACACAAGTGTAGTTCCCCAGAGTGTTGTAGCAGGTACCAGGACCACAGATGCCTGAGTGTGCGGAACACTCATCGACGTCTGCCGGGGAGGGAGGAATTGTCTGGATAGCTCACCAGCCCAAGTCTGGCAAGCCATTTCACCATGCCTTTGAGTTGAGTTTCAAGGTTAGCATAAAATGCACAGACACCTTCGTAATGGGGAAAGACACAACACGGTGTTAGGTGGGGGGAAAATCTACTATGACCCCACTTCTGATAAGAAAAAATAGGAATCTGGGCTCATGAGTTAATTATATTATCACCAGGAGTGGGGCAACCATGTGCTTCCTAGTATGATACAACAGGAAGCAAGAGCCCCGTGAATAAAATTTTTTTTCTTTCTTTTTTTTTTTGCTTTTCAGGGCTGCTACACCTGTGGCATATGTAAGTTCCTAGGCTAGGGGTCAAATTGCAGCTGCCGGCCTATGCCACAACCACAACATGCCAGATCTGTGCCGCGTCTGCAACCTATTCCATGGCTCAAGGCAATGCCAGATCCTTAACCCAGTGAGCGAGCCCAGGGATTGAACCCACATCCTCAGAGCTACAATGCCGGGTCCTTAACCTGCTGAGCCATAACAGGAACTCCCTAACGAACAACTGAAAAGGAAATTAAGAAAATAATTTCACTTAAAATAGCATCTAAAAAGGAGTTGGTAACTAGGATCAATGAGAGTGTGGGTTTGATCCCTGGCCTTGCTCAGTAGGTTAAGGATCCAGCATTGCCATGAGCTGTGGTGTAGGTCAAAGACTGGGCTCAGATATGGGATTGCTATGGCTGTGGTGTAGGCTGGCAGCTACAGCTCCTATTCGACCCTTAGTCTGGGAACTTCCATATGCTGTGGGTGCAGCCCTAAAAAGCAAACAAAAACAAAAACAAAAACAAAACAAAACAAAAAAACAAAAACCAACAACAACAAAAACACCTCAAAATATATAAAGACCTAAACATAAGAGTTAAACTGTAAAACTCTTGGAAAAAAAAAACAATAGGGGTAAATCTTAATGGCTGTGTGTTTAGCAATGGATTCTTAGGACACCAAAAGCACAAACTACAAAAGGAAAATAATAACCAGATAAACTGGATTTCATCAAAATTAAAACCTACTGTGCATCAACAGACACTATCAAGAAAGTGAAAAGACAATCCACATAAAGAAACTCTTTGCAAATACATATCTGATGGCAGTCTTATATTCTGCATATATAAAGAACTCTCACAGCTCAACAACAAAAAGACAAACTTATCTTTTTCTCTCTCTCTCTTTTTTTTTTTTGTCTTTTTAGGACTGCACCTGCGGCGTATGGAAGTTCCCAGGCTAGGGGTCTAATCGAGCTGTTGCTGCCGGCCTTCACCACAGCCACAGCAATGCCAGATCCGAGCCACGTCTGCAACCTACTCCACAGCTCACGGCAACATCGGATCCTTAACCCACTGAGCAAGGCTAGGGATAGAACCCACAACCTCATGGCTCCTAGTTGGATTCGTTAACAGCTGCACCACGACGGGAACTCCAGAAACTGATCTTTCAAGCTTAGCTCTCTCCCTTCCTTCACCATTTCCTTGAACTTCTAAACAGTGCTGCTCAGAGTAAAAGATCTACTGTCCTTGTGTGCTGATGTCGGTGTCTGGCTGCATACAGGTGCTCAGTTAATAACGGTTTTTTTTGGCTGAGCCCACAGCATGTGGAAGTTCCTGGGTCAGGGATCGAGCATGTGCCACAGCAATAATCAGAGCCACCGCAGTGACAATGCTGGATCCTCAACCTGCTGAGCCACCAGAGAACTTTTTAATATTGTTGAAAGGAAGAGAAAGAATTGAATCGGTGGAGTGACGGATGGACGAATGAATGAAGGTAGGAATGAATTTGGAATACTGCCTCAACAGAGCTCAAGCTCAAGTACCAAAATGGCTGGACTCAAAGCCAGTTTCCATAATTTACTAGCTGTCACTTAACCCCATCGGGCCTCAGTTTCTGCATCTGAAAAATGGGATTATTTAGGAACATCTCTTTCATGGAGCTGGTGTGGTGAATGAATGAATGAATGACGAATGTGTGCAATAATTGTTGACTGTTATTAAGAAAAAAGAGGACAGTGAGGAGACAAAGGAAGGGATGTACGAAAGAAAGGTGCAGCCATTCCTTTGGTGTCTTCCTCCTCCCACTCTTAGCTCTGGGCCTTGGGCAGCTTATGCCCAAAGGAGGAAGGGCATGGCTGCTGCAATAAAGCCAGGTCATTTCTGAGTGGGAGGGAGGCTGGAGGTCAGGCAACCGGGAGACAGGTAGGAGGTGGCAAGGCAGGTGAGCAGACCACGAGGGGCGTATCAGGACCTGGTACCTGAAGAGGAGGTGAGGCTGGGCAGGAAAGCAGGGAGGGAGAGGTGGGGTTCAAGCTCACCCTCACAGATGCGGGTGTCTTCATTGAGGTGGTAGCCGGGTGGGCACTGGCACTGGAAGCTGCCAAAGGTGTTGACGCAGTCGCCCCCCTGGCACAGCCCTGGCAGCTCCTGGCACTCATCGATGTCTGTCAGGAAGTGAGGAAGCGATGCTTGAAAGCTAAACCCAAGCAGAGAACTCGGGGGACACCCAGGCCTTGCCTGGGCTCTTTAGGACCTTGGAGAGTCAGTCCTGCTTCTTTAAGAATATCTAAGAGCTTCTGAAGAAAAACTAATTTGGACTGAAAGATGGAGGCAAATAATGCAAATACAATAAAATTTAAATAACTGAAAATCCTCTTAAAAAAAAAAAGGATATCCAAGAGCTGGTGGATATATGAAGGGTTAAGGTCAGGACCTCTCTTAGAGGGCTACACCCAGACTTTCTTGGGTCACTGTCACCCTGAATTCGTCCTCTTTCCCTTCATCAGATAGTCCATCCTTTCATCCATCCATCCATCCCCAAGATCCCTCTTGATGGAATCCTTGAATCTCATTAACCCCTACGGATAGAAGAATGGATGGATGGATATGAAAAGCGGTGGATGAGTAAATAACCAAGACTGTGAATGGATGAGAAGACCGCTGGGTGAATGGATGGGTGGGTGAGTAGGTGCAGAGATGAATGGATGGATGGATAGATGAGCAGATGGATGGACAGAAAGACGGACATGGCAGGATGGATGTATGGATGGGCAGATGGGTGGTGTGAAAAGTGGCAGATGGGTGGATAAGCAAGCGGGTCAATGAATGAAAAGATAAATGAGTAAACGGACGGGTAGGTGAGATGGAGGGATGAGTGGGCTGCGGATG
This sequence comes from Catagonus wagneri, assembly GCA_004024745.2. NCBI lineage: Eukaryota > Metazoa > Chordata > Mammalia > Artiodactyla > Tayassuidae > Catagonus > Catagonus wagneri. The sequence continues at coordinate 5,641,615 of PVHT021183507.1, forward strand.
AGTGGACGGCTGATGGAGTGTATGTCCCTGTGCTTGGAAGGAGAGGAGGAGGGGTAGACGGATGGGGAGTGGATGTGCGGGTGGGCAGATGGCAGACGTGTGGATCAATGGGGAGCTGAGGGCTGGAGAGAAGGATCAATCAGTGAATCAATAGACGGAGAATGAGATGGCTGAGAGGATCTTCCCCCACCCATAAGCTGCCCAACTCTGCTTCTTGGTGAAGGTGGCATGAGAGGAAGGTCAGTCAGTGGGCGCACGGATGGACGGGCTACCAGGAACTCACCTTCCAAAATGACAGTGATGGGATTGGGCCGGAAGCCCTCACCCCCTGGGCACAGGGTTCTGTACTCAGCTGCAAGGGAAATAGGCTCTTATGAGGGCTGTGCACTGGGGCATTTGGGGAAGCAGGGGAGGGGAGGTCCCCTAAAAAGGGCTCAAGAGTGGATCCTGAATCTCTCTCTCTTCCTTTTTTTTTGCCTTTTGTCTTTTTAGGGCCGCAACCATGGCATATGGAGGTTCCCAGGCTAGGGGTCTAATCGGAGCTAGAGCTGCCAGCCTACACCACAGCCATAGCCACACCAGATCTGAGTGGAGTCTGCAACCTACACCACAGCTCACGGCAACGCCGGATCCTTAACCCACTGAGCAAGGCCAGGGATCGAACCCGCAACTTCATGGTTCCTAGTCGGATTCGTTTCTGCTGCGCCACGACAGGAACTCCGGGTTCCGCATCTCTTTACTACAGAAACTACATCCCCTTACCTCCTCAGCCTCTCGGTGCCGTGAGACATTGGTCCAATCCTGGAGACCCAGTGTGTGTGCGTGTAAAGTAAACTTATGTTCACATTCAACATGTGATCAGAGGTGTCTTGAGGTAGCTAGTGGCGGGGTGCAGTTAAGGAGACAGGATTCTTTGTGATCCAAAACCAGACTCTGGTGTGACCACATTTCCCCCATGAATGGAAGACCCTATGAGTTCCCACTATGGCGCTTACAGCGCAGCAGATTCATTTCTGACTAGGAACTGTGAGGTTGTGGGTTCGAACCCAGGCCTCGCTCAGTGGGTTAAGGATCTGGCATTGCCGCAAGCTGTGGTGTAGGTCGCAGACGCGGCTCGGATCTGGCATTGCTGTGGCTGTGGTGTAGGCCAGTAGCTGTAGCTCTGATTCGACCCCTAGCCTGGGAACCTCCATATGCCACGGGTACAGCCCTAAAATGACAAAAGACATGAAAAAAAAAAAAGATCTGGCATTGCTGTAAGCTGTGGTGTAGGTCTCAAGACGCAGCTCAAAATTGCGTTGCTGCGGGTGTGGCGTAGGCCTAGCCTGGGAACCTCCACATGCTGTGAGTGCGGCCCTAAAAACCAAAAAAAGAAAAAAAGAAAGGAAGACCCTGGGTGTATACACACACACGCACACACACACACACACCCCCGAACAGGTGGACAGGTGCTTCCCTGTTTCACACCTGAGTGCTTTGCACATGCTGTTCCCACTGCCACACACACCCTTCCCCCAACTCTGCCTAGAAAACTCCGATTCATCCTTCAAAATTCATTCAAGCCCCTGTTCTGGGAAGCCTTCCTTTATCCCCTTCTCTTCCATGGTTTCCTCCTGAGCCATCACTAGCCTCAGACAGACCCTTGGGATAGCTCTACTCCCAACAGTCCAGGGACTATTATTGGTTTACAGGTGAGAGGCAATACGCAGCGGCTGTTGTTCATCCTTCTCAAGATCCCCCTCCTTGAGGGCACGGGGGAATTCTCAATGTTTATTGATTGACTGAGGAAGCAAATGAATATAAATACACAAAGAATCTTCAGGAAGAAATGGCAGAAGGAGACTTTGGAAAGAAGCCCAGACGATGAACTGCTGAGAATGTGCTGTGGGACCCAGCGCGAGCCTTTTGATTTCTCCGGTTCCCAGGGTCCCTCCTTTAGCAGAGATGACCCTCTAAGCCTGAGGAGGCCGGGCCCAGGGCTAGGTCTCTGCCTTCCATCCTCACCCCACCCCCGCCCCCCTGCTCCCCAGAGACTCACTGCTGTTGGCCATCGGGCACAGCTCACAGGGGTTGCCCCAGGCGCGTCCCAGGGAGCAGCAGCAGGATGCTCGGGTGACGCCAACCCCAATCTCAGCACTGCAGGAAATGCCACCATCCCCTCGGTCATGTGTGTCCAGGAAACAGTTCCCGACCCGGGTGTCTGAACAGGCAGAAAGGATGCTTCACAAGTGATGGGTGAGAAATGAAGTGTGGGCGCGCGCACGTGTGCATTTGCAGCTCTTTCAACTGTGTATGCACGCAGAATTTTGTGTGTGCACGTGTGACTCTGTGTGTGTGCATGTCTGTCTGTCCAGAACAAAAGGCTGTAGCTCAACAGGTGACAGGGACAATCACGCCAGTCAAGGGCCTGTTTTTCAGCAGGTGGGTTCGGGTGACTCAGGCCATGGCCCCACCCGGAGCGGAGTGGTACTCACCCACACAGCCCACCCCGCTGGGGTTCAGCTCAAAATCCGGAGGGCAGTTGCATTGGTAGCTGCCAGGGGTGTTGACACACAGGCCATTGATACAGTTCACGGGATCTGCACACTCATTGACATCTGTGCGGAGGGGACATTGTCAGCAGGATCCCTCCCTTGGTCCGCTTCCCTCCCACCTTCTTCCTGGGAAGTTAAAGCCCTGGATGTTGGGGCCCAGGTTTAGGAGCAAGGCCACGTCCTCCCCTGGGAAGAAAGCCCGTGGGGGCAGCAGCGTCTGGGGTCTGCCCTGTGTCAGGTGACTCCAAGCTCTCCCGTCATCTATTCTACTTGGCCTAGAGTGTTGACCTTGGCAGCTCTCCTTGTTCCAGTTTCCATGAACTAACACACAAAACCCAACATTTAGGATGTGTTTTGAGCTGCAGGCTGGGAGACTGTAAGCTGCAGGCTGCAGGAGTTCCCTGGTGGTCTAGTGGTTAGGATTTGGTGATTTCACCATTGCGGCCAGTGTTCAATCCCTAGTCTGGGAACTGAGATCACATCTCAAGCTGCTGCACATCACAGCCAAAAAAAAAAAAAATATTCTGTGAGCCAAATCCGGCCCCCCTAGCTATTGGTGTAAATAAAGTTTTATTGGCACACAGACACACCCATTCATTTACAGATCACCTATGTCTGTTCCCAAGCTACAGGGCAGAGACTGCATGGCTGAAAACTGAAAGTATTTACTGTCCGGTCCTTCACTGAAAAAAATCTGCGGACCCTCATTTGAAACACACAGACGGGAGACTATTATGGCCGCGGCAGAGGGAGTTCGCCTTTTTCGATTCGCTGCCTGTATTCAGGGGATGATAATTGGCACGATGTAGGTTAAGGGAACAGGAGCACTATCGGAGATGGGGGCCAGACAAGCACCGCGCAGGAGAGGCCATTGCAGAAGAGATCTACGGGCAATGAGGGTCGAGCCGCACCCCCCCCCCCGTGGACCCCACACCTGTGCAGTTGCCGCCACCGCGGTCCAGCTCGTAGCCCTCATCACAGACACAGCGGAACATTCCCAGCAGGTTCTCACAGATCCCGAACACACAGAGGTTCCTGAGAACGCACTCGTCCACATCTGGGGGGCGATCCCCCCAGGTCAGCCCAGGCCCGTGTGGCAGCCCGCTTCAGCCCTGCCCGCGGTGTCAGGGGCTCCCAGACCCCGCCCCCGCCCCCCGCAGCCCTACCCGCAGCATGGCAGCCCCAGGCCTCACCCCGGCAGGCGCGCTGGTCCTCCGTGGGGCTAAAGCCCATCTCACACTCGCAGCGGTACCCACCGGGGGCATTGAGGCACTGCCCGTTCTCGCAAAGGTCCACGTTCTCCGCGCACTCGTCCCTGTCTACAGGCGGCAGGGAGCTAGGGGCCAAGTGGGCAGGTGGCCCCGGGCACTAGAACCCTTCCCTGTTACCTGGGGTTCCAGGGTGCTGGCAGGGAGCCCGGGGGAACTCAGTCCCCAACTCAGTGGGCAGGTGACCAAGTCAGGGCCAGGGGGCAGATATGGGACCTGGTCACTCAGGATCAGGGGTGGAGCACTGCCGGGTAGTAAACAAGTGTTCCCGTTCCCCACATCCAGAAGGTTCCATGCATTCAGAGTTCAGGGGAGAAGAGAGCCCCCCAGGGACTTGGGGCCTGTCTTGTGGCCTCCAGGGCTGAAGGCAGATCCCCTCCAGCACCCATGGAGCAGGGAGCGGATCAGTGTGAGTTGGAAAGCAGCTGACCACTGTGGCCACCTTGGCCTCCAGGCCCCACGGCTGCCCCTCTCACCCTCCCAGCCCACCGCCCGGCCTCACCTTCGCAGGAGAAGCCATCCCCGGCGAAGCCTGGGCGGCAGGTGCAGCGGTAGGAACCGGGGGCGTTGAGGCAGTCAGCCCTCGGGCTGCACCCGTGCTCCTGGAAGGCGCATTCATCCCGGTCTGCAGAGGAGGGAACCCCGAACCCGCCGGGGGTGGGCATTAGGGGGCTGCAAGGAGGTGGACCCTCCAATCTCGGCCCTGCCCGGCCCCCAAGGACGTGCCCAGCCACCGCCGCCCTGCCGCGCGCCTCCCCAGCCGCCCCACCTACCTCTGCTGCTCTGCCCAGAGCTCCTGCCCCCAGGCACTCACCGTGGCATTCGAAGCCATCCCCCACCCAGCCTGGCTGGCACCTGCAGCTGAAACTCCCAGGGATGTTAAGGCAGGAGGCATGACTGTCACAGCTGTGTCCCCCAAGCTCACATTCGTCCAGATCTGAGAGGAGAGGGACCCAGGCTTAGGAGGGGCAGGATCAGGAGAAGGCGTGGAGGATGCAGCACCTCCACGAGGCCCCGGCCAAGTAGAAATAGGGCTTTGGTTTCAGGATGGGGAGACAGTGCAGGAGCCAGGGAAGGAGCAAGGCCCCTCCCTAGGCCAGAGCTGGCCCCCAAATGCCCTCCACCACTGCAGGAGCTTCCACCTGCACCCAGAGCCCAAGAGGAAAACCTAACAGGGCATGACTCCCAGCAGCACCCAGAAATGGTCTGAAATGGCAGCATGAGAGACTCAGGGTAGACATTAAGGGTAACTGTCCTGGAGTTCCTGCTGTGGTGCAGTGGGTTAAGAATTCGACTGCAGTGGCTTGGGTCCCTGTGGAGGCGCAAGTTCAATCCCTGGCCCAGCACAGTGGGTGAAAGGATCCGGCATTGTTCTAGCTGTGGTGGAGGTTGCATCTGTGGCTCAGATTCAGTCCCTGGCCCGGGAACTTTTATATGTTGAACGTGGCCATTAAAAAAAAAAAAGAAAGAAAAAGAAAGGAGTTCCCGCCTCAGTGCAGCGGAAGCGAACCCAACCAGGAACCATGGGGTTGCAGGTTCAATCCCTGACCTCGCTCAGTGGGTTAAGGATCTAGCGTTGCTGTGGCTGTGGTGTAGGCCAGCAGCTGTAGCTCCGATTGGACCCCTAGCCTGGGAACCTCCATATGCAGCGAGCGCGGCCCTAAAAAGCAAAAAAAAAAAAAAAAAAAAAAAAAAGCTATCCCAATGCACATGCTCCCTCTCTAAGCAAGATTTCCTCCTAAATCAGTGTTTTCAACCCTCAGCCCATCTTGCATCTCCCTTATAATCCCTGCAATGTTCATACACCACCTGAGTGAGCCACTGTTTGCTGAGTTTTTTACACTGCCTCCCATTTTTACTTACATCACTATATTTTAAAAGAAATATTTAGAACAACAAACTCTATGAAATCATGGTTTTGACGTTTTTTTCTTCCTTTCCTTTCCTTTTTTTTTTTTTTTATCTTTTTAGGGCCACACTCACAGCATATGGAGGTTCCCAGGCTAGGGGTCCAGTGGGAGCTGTAGCCTCCGGCCTACACCACAACCACAGCAACGCAGGATCCGAGCTGCGTCTGCGACCTACACCACAGCTCACGGCCAACACTGGATCCTTAACCCACTGGGCAAGCCAGGGATCGAACCTGTGTCCTCATGGATGCTGGTGGGGTTCATTAACCGCTGAGCCACGACGGGAACTCCAATGTTTTGTTTTCCATTGTTTGTTTCTAACATGCATTATGGACAGAGAGTTTGGGGTTGATAGATGCAAACTATTACATTTAGCAATAAGGATAAGCAATGAGGTCCTACTGGACAGCGCAGGGATCTATATCCAATCTCTTGGGATAGAACATGATGAAAAATAATATGAGAAAAAGGATGTATCTATATGTATGACTGGGTCACTATGCTGTACAGCAGACACTGACACAACACTGTCAACTATACTCTAATTTTAAAAATGACAACATAATTATGGCAAGTAGGATTATGTTCTCCCCAAAAATATGTTCAAATCCTAATGCCCAGAACCTGTGAAGGTGGCCCTTTCTGGAAAGGGGGTCTCTGAAAGTGTAACCACGTTAAGATGAGCTCATCCTGCTCTATAGTGGGTCCTAACCCAATGACTGTGTCCTCATAAGAGGGAGATCTGGACTTGGAGAGGAGACACCCTCGGGTGATGGATGCGGAGGCTGCGGTGATGCCATTTACAGGCCAAGGAATGCCCAGGATTGATGGCCATCATTGGAAGTGAGGAGGGAAGGACGGGACAGAGGCTCCCTCTGGGCCCCCAAGAAAGAATCAACCCTGCCGACACCGTGATTCCAGACTCTGGCCTCCAGAACTGCTGTTCTAGAGAGAGCAGATTTCCGCGGTTCTGAGGCGCCAGGCTTGTGGCCAGGGGCAGCTAAAACAGGAACCACTGGAATGTTTCAATGTCCGCCCCTGTACCACTAGAAATATCCAGCTCGCAGACTTTGGGAACTGCTGTGGATTCTTAGGGCTCCAGAGCTCCCCCCGCCCCTGTAGAGGTGTTAAAGGAGCCCCAGGCGCATGTGATTGGATCCTGTTTGATTTTGGGGGTTTTTTTGGTCAAGCCTGCGGCATGTGGAAGTTCCTAGCCAGGGATCGAACCTGTGCCACAGTTGCCACCTGCACCATAGCTGCGGCAACACTTGGTCCCTAACCTGTTGCACCACATAGGAACCTCCCTGTTTGGTACTAGAGCTGCAGCTTGCAGCAACGCTGGATCCTTAACCCACTGAGTGACACCAGGGGTCAAACATACATCCTCATGGATACTAGTTGGGTTCTTAACCAGCTGAGCCACAATGGGAACTCCTGGTTTTTATTTGTTTTGTTTTGTTTTGCCAAGCCCGTGGCATGTGGAAGTTCCCAGGCCAGGGATCGAACCTGAACCACAGCAATGACAAACCAAAACCTTAACCACTAGGCCACCAGGGAACTCCCTGGATCCTGTTTTTGCTTTAACACAAGGTCCCACCAGTGGAAATGTGCAAGAATGAGGTCTGGCCATGCTCGGCCCCAAGGGATGGGGCAGAGGCCACAACCCACGAGCTGGCCCGTCCGGGGTCCCCTCCCATGCTCACTAGCTTACCAGAGCAGCCTGTGGCTCCCTTCCTGACGACATAACCCAGCTGGCAGTGGCAGACAAAGGAACCCCTTGTGTTCTCACAGTCCCCGTGGAGACAGATGTGGGGGTTCAGGTAACACTCGTCCACATCTGTGGGATGGCAGGAAAAGAAGCAGGTGAGGGTGGGGGTGCAGCGGCATTACTGAGTGCCCTGTCACGTGGGTCTCATGTTGGGGGTCTCTTGGCCCACCTTCGGGGTGGGGAGCTCCCCTGATCCACCACTGGGCAGCTGTGAGTGTTCGGTCAACATTCTCCCTCACACATGCTGCAAAACACACCAGACACGCATTCCCCAAAGGATTTTATAGCCCCAAAGGATTTTATAGGATGCGGAGTTTAACTGGATTTTTCTCTCCTACAGGCCTTTTCAGAGCCTTTATGCTGATATGGATCTTCAAGAAGAGGTGGAAGAGGCAGCACTTCCTATTTCATTTGGTCCCAAGCCCCTTTTCTTCAGTGTTTCCTAAGACCCCTGTAATCTGGAACGCTTTAAGCTGCTCTGGGCTGAACACATCTCCCTGGGAGGGTTACATTTTTACCTGCTGGTATTTCCCCGTGCTGGCCCCAGCTCTGCCCTGATGCGGCAGCCAGGTCCCATTTGCTCCCCAGGCTGAGCCAGGAGAGGATGGTGATCACGGCCCAAACTGGGCTCTTAAGCAAGGCTCAGAGAACACAGCGTATTTCTCATCTTGCTCATCTTCCCCTGCATAAAACCTCACGGTCTGCAGCGAACTTATAACGTGGCCCTCAGAAAACGCTACACGCCTCTGGACGCACTAGGTGCACAGTAAGCGTTCAACAAACGTTCTTGAAAGAACAAAGTTCCAGGGCCTCTGCTGCTGTGAATGAGATTCCATGGCCCAGACGCACAGGCTCGGGGCACGGGTGGCCTGGGACAGCCCACCAAGTGCAAAGCCGCGTTTCCCCCGCCTGTGTGGGACGGGAACGGGACCTGGTGTCCGCCTCGCCCACGTGTCTGCCTGTTAAAGGCTTGATGGGTGAACTGTGAAGCAGCCCCCTCCACCGTATGTGGTACCAGCTCCTTACCTACACACGTCCTCATGTCCAGTGTGGCTACAAATCCATCGTAGCAGAGGCAGCGGTGACCCCCAGGCTCGTTGGTGCACTGGCCATTGTCACAGATGTCCGGGTTCTCTTCACACTCGTCCACGTCTGGGGAAGCAGGGCGGAACTGGGCTGAGGGCAGTAGGTAGGGACAGAGGGAGACCCCCCAGGGACCCTACCGATGGGTCAGTGGCTTGTCCCGGGTCTGGCTGGCTTCTCCTGGAAGGGGTCAGGTTGGTCCCCCTTCCCAGGTGGAGGGAGAAGAACATGCCCACCCACCTGCACATGCCCTCCCGTCGGGCATCAGCGAGTAGCCCTGTCCGCAGCTGCACCGGTAACTGCCCTCCATGTTAACGCAGTGCACTTGGCACCCACCGTTCCCAGCGCGGCATTCATCCGTGTCTGCCCAGGCAGAGAGAAGGATGGGGCGGGGTGGGGCGGCATGGACAGGGTGAGGGTGGGGCGATGGGCGGGGCAGAGAGACGGTCAACCAATTGGCTAACTGCGACTGGGCAGGCAGAAACAGGGGCTAGGGCAGAGGCTTGGAGAGGTTGCCATTGGTGGTGGGGGCTGTGGCGGGGGCTGGGGACAAGTGAGGTCTCACCCACGCAGCCCTGGCGGTCAGGTGTGCTCTGGAAGCCATCGTGGCAGGAGCACTGGAAGGCACCGATGACGTTGACACAGTGGCCGTGGGGGCACAGGCCGTCACTCAGGGAGCACTCGTCGATGTCTGCGAGAGCATGTGGTTGGAGGCTGGCAGCAGGTGGTGGAGGGGCCCCTGAGAAGGAGGGGCCTGTGCCCAGCCACTATCTGCACAACCCGGAGGCACTGGGTCACGTGTGCATGCCCTCATGGGTGTGAGCTTACTCTCACAAACACACTCTTCCCTCCTACAAACACACACCAAAACTCAGATCCACATGCACACCCATGTGCACGCTCACAAGCCTCACCTGAAACACACCCTCAAAGACACAACTTTAGCAGACACATGCCCTGATCCACACACCCACCTGCACATTCACGTGGCTGCACATAAACACACCTCCACACACCCACTCACATGCAACCACAATCACCCTCAGTAGACGCACACCTTCACAACCGGATGCACACCTCATACAGGCTTACAAACACACCTCACACCCACTCACAAGTGGACACGCTTGCCCTTGTGTAAATGCACACCCAGATACACATTCACACTCGTATCCATTCAGGAAGACTTACAAACAACCTTTGTATGAATTCACACACAAACGCACTCACCCTGGACAGACACGCACACCCACATGCACTCACATAGCTCCATCCACAAGCATACTCATCCGTGTGCAAACACATCCACACCCAGACACAGACTCTCTCACCAGCTCCTGCAGGTGCACAAATAAACACTCACATCCCGGAATTCCCTTCATGGCTCAGCCATAATGTATCTGACTGGGATCCATGAGGATGCAGGTTCGACCCCTGGCCTTGCTCAGTGGATTAGGGATCTGGCGTTGCCGTGAGCTGCGGTGTAGGTTGCAGACACGGCTCAGATCCCACGTTGCTGTGGCTGTGGTGTAGGCCATGGGCTGTAGCTCCTATTCGACCCCTAGCTTGGCAACTTCCATATGCCACAGGTGCGCCCTAAAAAGCAAGAAAAACAAAAAACACTCACATCCCTTCACATGAGAACACTCGTCCTTGCACAGACACACACTCACAGACTGACAAACACCCATGCATACACACACTCTTGTACAGACACATCAAGACACACACCTGCATGCTCACAGATACACAAATACACCCACTCACAGCCACATTTCACATGGATGCACGCTGACCTACACTCACACACCTGCTCTTCCACCTTCAGTCACACAAAAACACATGGACATATGCTCTCCCGCTACCTCACACCTGCAACCACTTACATGCACGGAGACCGACACACGTGTGCACTCAGGGAAATGCACAAGCACACACCGCCATCATTCCCCCCACATAACCCACACTCACCCTCACAGGCAGTGCCCATGGCCGCCAGCGCGTGTCCAGGGGGACAGTGGCACTCATAGCTCCCGTCCGTGTTGGTACAGGTGCCTCCCCGGCACAGCAGCGGGTCCCGGGCACACTCATCCACATCTGGGAGTTTGGGGAGAGACAGGAGATTTGAATACAGTGACCTGGGGAGGGTGTGATGTGGCTCATGTGATGTGACTGTGCCCCCCGCCCCCAAACGGCCCTGTCACCCTGGCTGAAGCTGAAAGGGCCTGGAGGCTTAGAGCTTGGATGACTCAAGAGAGAGGAGCTCGAGCTGGGAGGGAAGCTGGAATTCTCAGAAGAACCAGGAACACAAGGCTGACACTCCTGGAGACACTGCAGAGGGCCCTGAGAAGCATCCCGCCCCCCAGAACACAGCAGGAAAGCAAAAGGGAACAGGGGGACCTCACCACCCTCTTCCGACCCCAGCCTCATGTGCCTCCTTCCACCCCAGGGCCTTCACATACGCAGTTCCCTCTCCCACCTGGCCCTCCACACAGCAGCCCCTTCTATCCCTCATGGCCACCCCAGGACCTTTGCACGCACTGTTCTTTCTCCAAGCCGCTGGTCAGCACCTCTTCATCCCAGTTACACCCACTCTCTCAGCCCCATGGAATGGGACACATCCCCGGGGTCTATGCCCCATAGAGCCCTTTCAAATACTTCTGACACTGGCTGTTTATTTTGCAATCGTCTGGGGATTTACTTTTATTAACATCTGTCTCCCTCTTTGGTCATGAGGTCCCCCTGGTACCCTGGAGTCAATGCACGTGAAATGTTCACTGAATGAATAAAAAAGCAAAATAGGAGTTCCCAATGTGGCACAATGGGATTGGCAGCATCTCTGTGGCGCCAAGACACAGGTTCAATTCCTGGCCCAGCACAGGGGGTTAAAGGATTTGGTGTTGCCACAGCTGCAGTATAAGTTGTAACTGTGGCTCAGATCTGATCCTTGGCCTGGGAACTCCATGTGCTGTGGGGCGACCAAAAAAAAAAAAAAAGCCAACAAAAGGGGCCCTCTCCTCTCCTCGTGCTATACCTGCCCTGAGAGAACCTGCCAGAATCTTGCTCCTCAGGCTGCCCATCTGAACACCAGACCCAAAGTCCGGCAATCTTTGGGGACACCACCACCTAGCGACCACACTTGCAGTGTCCCAGCTGGATCACTGCTTCTCCTCACTCCTGCCTCTTCCACCCTCATCCATCTCAGCACCACAACCCCTCCATCCCTCAGCTCAGCGCCGAGACCCGCGGGCATCATTCCTGCCCAGGGTGGCTACCTACCCATGCAGTTTTTCATCAGCATGAAGCCACTCTCGTAGCCATGGAAACACTCGCACTCGAAGCTGCCTGGGGTGTTGACGCAGGTGCCCTGGCCGCAAAGGTCCGGGGAGATGCGGCACTCGTCAATGTCTGGGGAGAGAGCGGATGCAGCCTGGCCTGCATATCTGCAGACACTCGGGGCCACGCGAGAGCCCCAAGCTGCTGAACTGAGTCGGGGAAACAGCAGGTGCTACGACTGCATCCCAGACGAGGGCAGGGAATGTCCTCCCAGCCTGGAGACCCCTGGAGGTCACCTTTTCCAGTCCTCTCTTTTATAGCCGAGATCCCTGAGGCCCAGAGAGGGCGGTGACCTGCCCTGGGTCACACAGCAGGCAGGCAGGCAGGTGGGAGAAGGCCAGTTCTTGTTCTTGTTCTTTTTTATTTTTTCCTTTTAGGGCCACACCTGCAGCATATGGAAGTTCCCAGGCTAGGGGTAGAATCGGAGCTGCAGCTGCCAGCCTACACCACAGCCACAGCAACGCCTGATCCTTAACCCACTGAGTGAGGCCAGGGATCGAACCCACCTCACTCATGGATACTAGTCCGGTTCTTAACCCACTCAGCCATAATGGGAACTCCCAGTTCTTATTCTTTAGGCACCTCTAGTTCACGGCCCCTAAATCTGCACATGTCCCCTAACGAGGGGGCAGAACAGGCACGTACCTGTGCAGTTCCTTTCCTGGGCATCCAGGGCGAAGCCCCCTGCACAGGAGCAATGGAAGCTGCCCACAGTGTTGCGGCAGGTACCTCGCGCACACAGCCCGGGGAAGGCTTTGCATTCATTCACATCTGCAGCATGAAGCATAAAACATCAGACTCCCCTGATGTCCTTGCTCTGTCCCAAACAGGCTTCCCACCTCCAGGCCTCTGCCTGTGCCACGCCCTCTCCCTGTCATCCAGGCTCCATGCCCAAACTACTCACCTTTATAGAAGGGCCGGCCTGACAGGAAGTCCCGGCTGGCGAAACCCAGCCCCCGGGGACACAGGCTGGCAAACGCCAAGGACTCGGGTTTGGGGCACGCCTCGCATGCGGCCCCCCAAGCAGCTCCCACAGAGCAACAGCAGACATCCATCCGGTACTTGCCGGGCAGCGCTGCCCCACACTCATCCTCGTCCCAGCGCAGGTAACAAAGCTCCAGGCGCACGTCTGCAAGGAGGGGCAGTCACCTGTCCCCACCTCTGCCACACTGTGCCTACCAGGACAGGCATTCATGCCTCTCTGGGCAGCACCCGTCTGAAACTTCCTCACCAGTCGGAAGTCGGAACTGAGAGTGACTTCCGCACCCTGAGATTCAATGTTGTCCAACAGTTACATTTGAGTAATGAAATAATTCAAAAGTTGCATTTTAATAATAACTCACACTGGTAGGTGCTTGCTATGTGCTGGGCACTGTTCTTAATACGACTAGAAACCATGAGATTGTGGGTTTGATCCCTGCCCTTGCTCAGCGGGTTAATGATCTGGCGTTGCCGTGAGCTGTGGTGTAGGTTGCAGACGCGGCTCAGATCCTGTGTTGCTGTGGCTGCGGTGTAGGCCAGTGGCTACAGCTCTGATTAGACCCCTAGCCTGGGAACATCCACATGCCACGGGTGCAGCCCTAAAATGACAAAAGGCCAAAAAAAAAACAAACAACCATCTCGTCCTCAAAATAACACCAAGAGGAAAATATTATCATGCCCATTTTACAGACAAGAAAGCTGAGGCAGAGAAAGGTTAGGTAGCTGGCCTGAGGCCACACAGTAAGAGGCTGAGTGCGGTTCAAACCCAGGCCATCTGGTACCAGAGTCTGTGTTTAATCTGTAAAACTCCCTCAGAACAATCTGGGAGCAGATAAGCCTTCCTTAATGCCAGACAAGGGTCTAAGACTGGGGCTGGATGGCCCAGGGTGCCAGCTGCTGGGTTTTGTGAATAAAGTTTTATTGACACACACCCACATCCATTGGTTTCTACATTATCTGTAGCTACTCTTACACTACACAGTAGAACTGCAACAGACTGTGAAGTCCCCAAAAGCCGAAAATATTTACTCTTTGGCCCTCTGTGGAAACAGCTGGCTGATCTCTGGTCTAGAACAACTCTTCACTCTTTATCAAAGTAACTATGTTTAAGGGGGTCAATTTCTTTTTTTGCATCAAGAGGAAGTTCCAGGGCCATGGATCGAATCCGTAGCACAGCAGTGACCTGAGCCATAGCTCTGACAACACTGGATCCTTAGGCCACCAGGGAACTTCCTGTCACAGAAAAAAATAAAATAAGCAGAAGTGCCATGACACACAGGGATCCTTCTTAAGTTCTCATGTACCCAGTGTCCTGGGCTGGGGCTAATGTCACATCTGACCAGACTGGGCCATTTCGCCTGGCCCTGAATTCAGCAATGGCTTTTTTCTCTTTACTTCATTACTTTCTTTTCTTGCTCACATTTTGGGGTCAGCAAAAAGGCCTGCTGCACATCTGAAACTCAGTCTAGAACCAAATCGAAGCTGAGAAGGGACTTCAGAGCCCATCTGCCTTATGCCGACCAGGCTCCAAGGCGCCACGGAGAAGGCTACTAATGGGTTGATGGGACCATGGCAGGAAAAACCTATCGAATGCAGAGCCCTACCTGGTGGCCAGCAGGTGCTTTTGGACAAGAAATGTCCTGTCCATGATGTTGATGGAGCAAAGCAAGAAGCCCTTGTCAAACTATTTCAGAGCCTTTGAGCCTGAGGGCAAGCCATTCAAGGGTGATGGTTTGTACTCTGGATGCTACAGGATGTTCACAGGCTTGACTAAAGGTTTGCACCTTAGCAGTCATGCTAGAGGTGCCTCATGTTCAAATCCACTCTGTGTACACGTTATTTGGTAATGAGAAAGAATAAACAAAGTTTGCAGGTATCAGGAGTTCCCATCGTGGCTCAGTGGTTAACGCATTTGACTGGGAACCATGAGGTTGTGGGCTCGATCCCTGGCCTCGCTCAGTGGGTTAAGGATCCGGCGTTGCTGTGAGCTGTGGTGTAGGTCACAGACGCGGCTCGAATCCCGCATTGCTGTGGAGTAGGCCAGCAGCTACAACTCCAATTAGACCCCTAGCCTGGGAACCTCCATATGCCACGGGTGTGGCCCTAAAAAAGACAAAAAAAGGAAAAAAAGGTTTCAGGTATCACTCCATGAGGTCTTACCATTTGCAATGAGCTTAAAGGAGTTAAAAGAGCAGTTAAGGAGTTCCCACTGTGGTGCAGTGGAAATTAATCTGACTAGTAACCATGAGGATGCGGGTTGGATCCCTGGCCTTGCTGAGCGGGTTAAGGATCTGGCATTGCGCAGATGTGGCTTGGATCCCATGCTGCTGTGACTGTGGTGTAGGCCGGCAGCTGCAGTTCCGATTCAACCCCTAGCCTGGGAACTTCCATATGCCGCAGGTGCGGCCCTAAAAAAGGCAAAAATTAAAAGGGCAGTTAAGTGAAAAGTGTAAATCCCCCCCCAAACAAACGTCTTTGGAGACAGGTCAGCAGCAGGTGGGCAATGGGCAGAGGTTCCTGAAGGTCTCCCGAGATCCGTCTTGTCTGCAGGAGGGATCTCCATCCGCTCAGAGTGGAGGCCGTGGAGGAAGGGCAGGCGGCCCTGCAGGGGACATGGCCGGCACTCACCCACGCACAACCGGCCAGTGGCGTCCAGCGTCAGGCCCTCCGGACACTGGCAGCGGAAGGAGCCGGCGGTGTTGAGGCAATGCCCGTTGGTACAGACCCCGGGGAAGGCTTCGCACTCGTTCACATCTGGGCAGCGGCAGACAAGCAGGAGAGGCCAGGGCTGTAGGCTCCCAAGAGCTGTCCCCTGGGGGCTCTGGACACCCACCTGGTTCGGGGGTGGGGGGCAGTGCCAGCCTCGGGGGATCGCTGGGAAGACTCGGGCACCAAGTAGGGAGGATCTGTCTTGATCTCAGAAGACTTCAGGGAGGGGTCCCTAGCAGCCCCCCACCCCCACCCCGCCAGGACACTCGCCTGCCCACGTGCGGCTGGGCAGGTGAACTGCAGAAGGGCGCGGCGGGGAGGGAGGAGTCGGGGAGGAGGGGAGCGGGAGGTTGGGGGTGGGTGAGATGGGAGGGTTTACCTTCGCAGGTGAGCCCCTTCACGCGAGCAAAGCCACGAGCACAGGCCGGGTCTGCGGTTGGGAAGAGCAGTCACTCTCACCACCCAGACCCAGGGGACCTATCCCACCCCAGTTCTCTCAATGGTCTGGGAGCCCCCGGAGCCCACTCGGGCATTACCCATGTCACAGCGTTCGCAGGGGCTCCCCCAGGCAGCCCCGAGCGTGGCGCAGCACTCGGACCGCAAGGTGGCTCCGGGCAGGTTTGCCTCGCAGCGGCCATCCTGGACCTTCCACCAGCAGGTGCCTTTGGTGCTGTCTGCGGGGAGGGGCCGACTCTCTCACCTGGCGGGCCCGCACCTGCACACCGGCCCTCAAAGACCCAGCTATCCCGCGGGCGTTGGGGCCGTCCTTGCTCCGTGGGGCCTCTCACCTAGGCACACGGTGCCGGAGGGTCCCAGGCGGCTGCCAGGGGCGCACTCGCAGGCGTAGGAGCCGGCCAGGTTGCGGCACAAACCGTTCACACACGGGCTGGACAGGCACTCGTCGATGTCTGCGAGGACAGCCCCCCTCACTGCGCTGGTTCCTGAGCTGCAGGAGGCGGAGCCCTACCTGGCCAGGGGCCCCTCCTCCCCACGCCTGCTGCCGAAATCCAGCAGCAGGGGGCGCACGCGGACGTATGGCACGTCCACGCTTGTGCTTGAACACACCAGCCACGTGCACGCGGTCAGAGGGCAGGGGGACGCACTGCTCAGACTCACACCTACGTGACTTTGCACTTGAACTGTGTTGTGCACCCATGCAAGTGTGCGGATATGCGGGGTCCTGGGAGCACACGTGGGTGAGAGTGCAGAGGGACCGGCACGGTGGGGAAAGGTGGCCTTCAATGGCTAGGTCATGGCACAAGTGAGTCTGAGGGGCAGGGCCAGGAGGAAAACTGAAGGGATGGAGGCCTGATTGTAACGGGGGGAGGGGTCATCCAGAAAGAAGACAAAGGGCTAAGGGAGGGGTGGGGAGAGATGGAAGGTGTGTTATGTGTGTGTGTGTGTGTGTGTGTGCACACGTGCACACGTGCGCACATGCAGGTGTCTGTGAGTGCTTAGGGGGTCTGTGTGATGGGCCAGGTCATTATAACAAAGTGGGCAACGGTGGGCACATGCAATCAAACACGTGTGAGTGTGTGGTGAGTATGCTGTGTGTGAAGGAAGCTGAGCATGTATTCCTGTGAGTCTGAATGTATATGTGTGTGTAAGTGAGTGCACAACTGTGTGGGTGAGGGCATGTGTGTCTGCACACACAAGTGTGTGTGGCCATGAGCATAAGTGTGTGTAAGGGTAAGTGAGGGAATGTGGGCACACGGGTGTCTTTGAGAGTGTACCCATGAGGCTGTGTGTCTGTGTGGGAATGCCTGTGAGTGTGAAGATGGGTGTTTTGAGCACCACTGTGCTATAACCGAGTGATCGTATGCACGCAGGTGTGAATGAGTGTCTGCATAAAGGTGTGCTTTTAATGGCATAACTGTGGCTGTGAGCGTGTGTGTAAACTGTGAGGATAAGTAAGTATGAATATGGGTGTGTGTGTGTCTGAGTGTGTACCCAGGAGTGTGTATAACTGTGAGACTGAATGGAAATATATGTATGTCTTTTGAGTGTGTGTGTGTGAGAGAGAATGCAGGTTTACATGCGGCTTTGAGCATGTGTGTACCCACAACGTGCAGAATGCATAAGTGCGTGTGTGTGTTTGTGTGTGCGTACACGTGCCCCCATGACCTTGTACCTTCACAAGTCTCTGTGTCCTGCCGGAAGCTGAAGCCCTGGGGGCAGGAGCAGCTGTAGCTGCCAGGGCTGTTCCGGCACCGCCCGTTGTCACACAGGAGGCTGTTGAGGGCGCACTCGTCCACGTCTGCAAGGCAGGGCAGGAGAGCGGGGTGAGGGGTGTGCGGTGGGGGCGGCCCACCCACTGCTGGGTGTACTCACCTGTGCACTCCTTGCCGGCTACGCCCACCTCATAGCCTAGGTTACAGATGCAGCGGTAGCTGCCCCGCAGGTTCTCACACATGCCGTTGGCACAGATGTCAGGGTCAAGTGCACACTCGTTGATGTCTGCAGTGGGAGGAGGGCATCAGCCACTGCCCTGGCTCCCTGGAGGCTCCAGAAGCCAGGTTCTCCCGGGGCCAGAGCTCCAGCCTAGAGCCTGCCCGCTTTCCCTTGAGACCAGGGTTTCTCAGCACTGGGGATATTTGGGAACGGATCATTCTTTGCTGATGGGGGGCCTCCTGTACATTATTGAATGTTGAGCAGCATCCCCACCCACAAGATGCCAGTAGCACCCTCCCCAGGATTTGTCCAGATATTGCCAAATGGCCCCAGGGGGGCAAAACTGCCCCCACTTTGGAACTCATGGAACAGATATTTATACAGTAGCAACATAATTTTTTTAAGTGCAATCAGGAGTTCCCTGGTGGGTCAGCAGGTTAAGGACCCAATATTGTCACTGCTGTGGTTCTGGTTACTGCTGTGGTGAGGGTTTGATTCTTGGCCTGGAACTTCTATACGCTATGGACACAGCCCAATAAAAGGTGCAATACTAACATTACAGGATGCTTACTATTTTGTGCCAAGCACATTAACTCATTGATCCTCACAACACCCATGAAATGGGTCTTATAATTATCTCCACTTTACAGACAAGGAAGCACAGAGATGGTAAGTAACCTGCCTGAGGTTATTCAATCAGTAAATAGGGCCTGATTCAAGCCCAGGCATCTGGCTCCGGAATCTGTCTCTTTAACTGGGAGATGGACATCCTCCTGTCTTGATGGCCCAGCAGTCAATGGCAAATTTGATTGTATCCTAATCCCTTTTATTTCTTGCTAGACAGAAAGGCTGTTTCAGGAAGGGAATTGTGTCCTAGGTTGGGGTCCTAACCTCCTGGATCTCAGCATGTGCCTTTATTTGGAGAAAAGGTCTTTACAGCGGTGATGTAGCGAAAATGAGGTCATTCATTAGGGTGGGCCCACAATCCATTCCAGTATGAACGACTGTATCCTTATAAAGGGAAAATGTGGGTACAGGCACACAGGGCAAACCCCGTGTCAAGATGAAGGCAGAGGGGGGAGAGACAAATTAGGAGTTTGGGATTAACACATACACACTACTATCTATAAAACAGAGACATGACAAGGACCTACTGCATAGCATGAGGAACTACGGAACTCTCCTCAATATTTTGTAATAACTTAGGGGAAAAGAATCTGAATACAAATATTCAGAATACACATATATCTGAATATATATATTTGAATATATACCTGAATATATATATATCTAGTGCGTGTGTGTAAAACTGAATTTCTTTGCTGTACATCTGAAACTAATTACATTGTAATTTTTTTTTTTAAGATGAAGGCAAAGATCAGGGTGATGCTTCTAGGAGCCAAGGATTATCAGCTAAGCGCCAGGGAGTTCCCGCTGGGGTTCAGCGGGTTAAGAACTCAATTAGTATCCATGAGGATGGAGGTTTGCTCCCTGGACTCCCTCAGAGGATTAAGGATCTGGCACTGCCGCAAGGTGTGGCATGGGTGGCAGATGTGGCTGGATCCAGTGTTGCTGTGGCGGTGGTATAGGCTGGCAGCTGCAGCTCCCATTCGACCCCTGGCCTGGTAACTTCCACATGCTACAGGTGCAGCTGTAAAAAAAAATTAAACAGACAAAAAAAGAATGAACAAACATTTAAGTGCCAGAAGCTGCAGGAGAGGCATGGATGGGCTCTTCCTCGTAGCCTTCAGAGGAGCCAGCCCTGCTCACGTCTTACTCAGAGCCATGGGCAAACAGATGTTGAAACCCTCCAGCCTTAAGTACTTTGTTCTAGCAGCCCCAGCGACTTGATACGGTGCCCAAGTCCCGCCCTGCCCCTCTGTCCTGGCACCGCCCCCACTCACCTCTGCCATCTGTGGTGATGCCGAGACCGCTGCTGCACAGGGCCTGGAACTCGGCTGGGGTGGCAGGAGCCGGAAGAGAGGAGTCGTTGGCCATTGCTGAACCCAAGCCACACCCAAGACGCGGCCCTTGGGGCTGAGCAAGAGTCTGGGACTAAAATGCCTACCCCGATAGGAAGAGCAATGTCCTTCCGCTCCTTCTTGGGGAGAGACGCCCCTTCCCACCCCGTGAGAGCAAACCCCCACCCAGGGTGATGGATTAGAAGCAAGGACCAAAGCGGGGCACCGGAAAGTGGGTGAGGGCGGGGTGGTGGACGCTCACCGGAGTTCTTGGCAGGACATAGCTGGCAGGGCTCCCCAAACCCATGGTCCAGGCTGGCACAGCAGCACTCGGATTTGGTGACGGCACCGGGGAAGGGGTGGGCGCAGGAGCCCTTGTCGAAGGCCCCGTAGCACGTGCTGCGCACGTGGGTGTCCACGCACACGCGACCGTCGGCGCCCACCGCGAGCCCCCCCAGGCAGCGGCAGTGGAAAGAGCCCTCGGTGTTGGTACAGTGGCCGTTCATGCAGATGCCGGGAGTCTGGCACTCGTCGATGTCTGGGGTGGGTGGGGGAGGGGGCGTGAGGGCCCTGCAGGGGTCCCAGTCCCCTACCACCCACCCTTCCCTCCTCCCTGCTCCTCTTCCTCCCCATCCTCATCGCTACCCTGTGCTCCAGCCTCCAACCTCACCCATGCAGTGGCGGCCACCAGGTGCCAGCAGGAAGCCGGGTTTGCAGAGGCATGTGAAGCTGCCGTCCTCGTTCAGGCACACTCCGTTGGCACACGTGGTGGTGGTGGCACACTCGTTGTGGTCTGGGAACACAGGGAAAAGCTGCGTCCCAGGACTCATCCTTCATCAGGCCAATCCTGCCAGGTAGATCAGCCCCACCCACTCACTTCTCCAGGGACCCGTCCCAGGGCAGTGGGAGCCTGAGAGGAGATGTGGCTGTCCCATGTTGCCTTGGATATTAGCCTGTCGGGCTGTGAACTCCCCTGACTCAAGACTGAGGTCATTAGCTCACATCTGCATCTTCCGTCCTGGCTCATCAATAGCTGTTCAATGTTGGATGAAAGTGAGGTGGTGACTGCATAACACTGCCCTAAATGCCACCAAATTGTTCTTTTAAAAGTGGTTTAGGAGTTCCCATCGTGGCACAGTGGAAACGAATCTGACTAGAACCATGAGGTTGCAGGTTCGATCCCTGACCTCAGTCAATGGCTTAAGGATCTGGTGTTGCCATGAGCTGTGGTGTAGGTTACAGAGGTGGCCTGGATCTGATGTTGCTGTGGCTGTGGTTGGCAGCTGCAGCTCCAGTTCAGCCCCTAGCCTGGGAACCTCCATATGCTGTGAGTGCGGCCCTAAAAAGCAAAAAAAAAAAAAAAAAAAAAAAAAGATTTAAATGGTAAATATGTTAAGTATATTTCACCACAGTAAGAAATGCAAAAAATATTTGAAAAAATGATGTAGTAGTTGCATGACATTAGGAATGTACAAAATGCCACCAAATTGTTCCCTTAAAAACGCCTGAAACGGAGGAGTTCCCATTGTGGCCTAGTGGTAAGGAACCCGACTAGCATCCATGAGGCTGCAGGTCAATCCCTGGCCTCGCTCAGTGGGTTAAGGATCTGGTGTCGCCATGAACTGTGGTGTAGGTCGCAGACGCAGCTCAGATCCTGTGTTGCTGTGGCTGCGGTGTAGGCCAGTGGCTACAGCTCCAATTAGACCCCTAGTCTGGGAACTTCTATGTGCCACAGGTGTGGCTCTAAAAAGAAAAAAAAAAGGTTGAAATGGAACAGATACACACTAGTATATATAAAACAGATGAACAACAAGGTCCTACTGTATAGCGCAAGGAACTCTATTCGACATATTGAAACAAACTACATGGAAAGGAAAAAAAGTTTAAAATGATAAATTTTACACTGTGTATAGTGTGCCATGTTTTAAAATGCAAAAAAGAACTCCATAAATGAGATGATGGCTGCATGATATTGGAAATACAACAAATGCCACCAAATTGTTTACTTAAAAATGCCACCCGTATTTTCCTTCAAAAATAAAATAAATGTGTTTACACAACATTGGAAATTACTAAATGCCACTGATTTTTCACTTTTAAATGATTAAATTTTCCTGTGACTCTCACCTGAATTTAAAAAGAAAAGGGCAAAAACCGTCAGCTAACAAGAAAATAGTGTAATTTGAAGAAGGCAAGGAGTCCCCTTGTGGCACAGGAGGTTAAGGACCTGGTGTTCACTTCTCACTGCAGCTGCTTGGGTTGTTGCTGTGGTGAGGGTTCGATCCCTGGCCCAAGAACTTCCACATGCCATAGGCACAGCCAAAAAATAAATGAATAAATAAAAATAAAGGAAAGTGGTAGGTGCAGGAATGATTTGCTTACCAAAGTGTCAGTTTTGAAGGGATTGCACCAAAAGGAGAGAGGGAGGGTGAAGAAGAAATGAATAAAAAGTCCACATCAAAATTTGAACATGCAGAGTTCCCGTCGTGGCTAAGTGATTAACGAATCCGACTAGGAGCCATGAGGTTGCGGGTTCGATCCCTGGCCTTGCTCAGTGGGTTAAGGATCCGGCGTTGCCGTGAGCTGTGGTGTAGGTTGCAGATGCGGCTAGGATCCTGCGTAGCTGTGGCTGTGGCGAAGGTCGGCAGCAACAGCTGTTGTTAGACCCCTAGCCTGGGAACCTCGATATGCCTCGGATGCAGCCCTAGATAAGGCCAAAAAAAAAAAAAACCTTGAACATGAATGTTCAGAGCAACCTTACCCATAATAACAAAAAAGTGGAAACAGCCCAAATATCCATCAACTGATGAGGGTATAAACAAAAGGTGGTCTACTCATATAATGGGATGTCATTTGACAATAAAAAGGAATGAAGTTCTGACACGCTGCAACACGGATGGCCCTCAAAAACATGACGCTCGGGAAAAACAAATAAATCAATAAATAAAAAATAAAAGCAAAGAAAAGGGAGTTCCCGTCATTGCACAGTGGAAACGAATCCGACTAGGACCTATGAGGTTGAGGGTTCGATCCCTGGCCTCGCTTAGTGGGTTAAGGATCCAGCATTGCCATGAGCTGTGGTGTAGTTTGCAGACGTGGCTCGGATCTGGCGTTGCTGTGGCTGTGGTGTAGTTTGCAGACGTGGCTCGGATCTGGCGTTGCTGTGGCTGTGGTGTAACTCTGATTAGACCCCTATCCTGGGAACCTCCACATGCCACGGGTGTGGCCCTAAAAAGACAAAAAAAAAAGCAAAAAACATGATGCTCGGTGAAAGAAGCCAGTCACAAAAGGCCATGTAGTGTGTGATTCCATCTCTACAAAATGCCCAGAAGAGGCAGAAAGTCAATTTAGTCTAGTGCTGAGGGCTGGAGGAGGGGAGAGAGAGGATTCTGGAATGACTGCTAACGGAGAGGACCTGGTAAAGAGATTCTAGATCACGATGATGCTTGTACGGTTCTGGGAACAGACTGAAAACCACTGAAGTGTACGCGCAAAAGGCGACTTTTATGGTATGGGAATTATACATCAATAAAGACGCTCAAAAGGTTTTAAAAATGAATGAATGCACAAAAATATACTCAGTATTTCATAATAACCTATTTGGGGGAAGAATCTAAAAAAGAATACACACACACACATATATACACATACATGTAGGTATGTATTATGTATAATGGAATCACTTTGCTGTACAAGTGAAACTAACACACTGTAAATCAACTATACTGCAATTTAAAAATTAAATTAAAAAATAAAATGTGGAGTTCCTGCTGTGGCACAGTGGGTTAAGAATCTAACTGCAGCAGCTCAGGTCGCTGCAGAGGTGCGGATTTGACCCCCAATTAGAAGGGTCTGGCCTTGCCGTGGCTACAGTGTAGGTCGAAGATGCTGCTTGAATTCAATCCCTGGCCCAGGAACTTCCATATGCCGCATGTGTGGCCATAATTAATTAATTAATAGGTACATAAATAAATAAATAAAATGCCTATTTACAAAAACTAAAAAATAAAATAAATGTATATGTACTAAGAGAAAAAAAGACCACACTGATTGACGATTTTAAGTCTTATTGGCTACAGACTCTACAGAAATCTGAAGTTAACATTAAAGACTTGACGGTAAATTGTAAAACCATGAATTAATCTTCAGAATTAAAATTAATTTCAGGATGTGGTATCTATGTAATAAAAAACCATGCAAATGAAAATAATATTGATCTATGTATGGAGATTAAGCACCTGCACCTAAAGTTAATGCTAAGAAAATAGCTAATTTAATAATCACCTTTCGGAGTTCCCTTCGTGGCTCAGTGGTTAGGGAATCCGACTAGGAGCCATGAGGCTGCAGGTTCGATCCCTGGCCTTGCTCAGTGGGTCAAGGATCTGGCATTGCCGTGAGCTGTGGTGCAGGTTGCAGACGTGGCTCGGATCCCGCGTTGCTGTGGCTGTGGCGAAGGCCAGCAGCTACAGCTCCTGTTAGACCCCTAGCCTGGGAATCTCCACATGCCGCAGGTGCAGCTCTACATAAAAAAAAAGGCAAAAAGACAAAAAAAAATCAATTTTCTAAGTGTGTCTAAAAATCAATTAAAAGTAAATGCTCTGCAAAAAAAAAGAATGAATGAATGAATGAATGAATGCAGAAAAGGAAAAAATCCTTCCTGATGAAGATTTTAAGGCAGGTCTCCTTAGACACGGTGACAGAAGAGAATAAAGAGGGGTCCCCAGTGGCCCCCACGAACTGTGGGTTGCTTGGATGGCACTACCTCACTCTGTAGGGAGCCTGAGATCAGGCCTCTCTTAGAGGCCAGATTCTGGGGGAATGGCTGAGGCAGGGGCAGACAGCTAATGGCCCATCTTGCCCCAAAGACCTCTTCCTGGATTCACGCAATGAATTCATGGAAGGAGAGGATGAAGGAATGGGTAGGGGGTGGACAGACCACAAGAAGGATCTTGGGTGAGCTGGCTGGGCTCATAAAGGTGAGCAGAGGACCACGGTTAAGGGAGAAGGTGGGTGCGGGGGCAGGTGTAAAGATGCATGGTGGCCCTAAAAGGCAGCAACTGGGGCCCAGAAGCCCCCTCCTTGCCCTCCCACCCTCGACTCACCCACGCAGTTCTTGCCGTCGGGACTGAGCTCAAAGCCTGCATTGCAGACACACTGGAAGCTGCCCTCCGTGTTGACGCAGCGGCCGTGGTGGCAGAGGCCACTGCTGACCGTGCACTCATCCATGTCTGGGGGGAGGCAGGTGCGCGGTCAGCAGGCACCCCACTCCCCAGTTCAGGCTGAACCGAGAGGCAGGCTCTACCAGCCGGGCCCCCTGGTATCCCCGATCTGCCGGATGGCCATACCCACGCATGCCTGCTTGGTAAGCGTCGCCTGAAAGCCCTCATGGCAGCGGCAGTGGTAGGAACCGGGGGTGTTGACGCAGTCTCCGTGGTGGCAGGGGCTGCTGGCACATTCGTCCATGTCTATGGACAGAGGACCCTGAGCCCCAGCCCAGCAGGGTGCGCCCCACCCTCCACTCCAGCCACGGCTCACCGATGCACTCCCCCCGCATGTCCTGTGCGTAGCCCGCGTTACACTCGCAGCGGTAGCTGGAAGAGGAGGGCAGGCAGCGGCCGTTGAGACACAGGTTGGTGAAGTGTCGGCAGATGTCAATGGTCTGGTTCAGGGTGGCTGTGCCTGCGGGCGGGGCCCACAGGGGCATCTGAGTAGGGGCTGGCTCCCTGGCCCCGAGTCTGGGCCTTGCCTCTGGGTTTCAGACACTCACTCAGAGGCCGGAGCCCCACCCGCTGTGGCCAGGCTCTCCCACTTCAGCCCCAAATCTTGCCCTAGATACAGACCCCCACTCCGGCTGAGACCCCCAGACCCTTACTGTGGGGCTAGCCCCCACCCCCACCCCAGTCTTACACCCTTACCCAAAGCCCAAAGCCACACCCTGATTTTGAGGCCCACGTCTCCAACCCACCCCGCCATCCCCAGTCCACTCTCAGTACCCTCACCCCTCCTGCTCAGGCCAGATGCCCCACTCCGAAGCCTTGACCTTCCCTCTCTGAGGCCCGGACCCCCCCTTCCCCCAAGGGAGGTGTCCTGGACCGCTCCTCACCAATGCTGGTATCACCGAAGCGCAGGCTGGGAACCCCACGCCCACTGGAGCCGTGGGGGCTGTGCCGGGCTGGCCCCAAGCCAGGACCTACACGGCCGCTGGATCCGAAGCCAGGGAGTCCGGGGAAGGGGCCAGGGTAGGAGGGCAACAGCGGGAGCCCCAGGGCACACAGGCGCTGGAACTCCTCTGCAAGGAAGCAGCGTCGGAGGTCAAGCCTTCAGTTGGTTGTGCCTCAGGGCCCCAACCTGCAGGGGGGGCTCTAGAGGCAGAGGAAGGCAGGAGGCAGCCCCAGGGGCACTCACCAGAGCCCCGTGGAGGACACAGCTCAGGGACCGGGCCAGCTGCCCAACACCTGCCCTTGTCACAGCAGCACTGCCTGTGGGTGTAGTGGCCAACGAGGTTTCCGGCACAGCGGCCCACAATGAGCGCCGAGAAGCAGGTGCCAGCACGGTGGTCTGCAAGGAGATGGGTGGGTGGGGGGTGGGGCAAGAGGGAGGATCAGTCACCAGACTTCAAATCCCAGCTCTACCAGCACCGCCTGCAGGTGCCTCTCTGCACCTTGGTTTCCCCAGCCTTAGATGGGAGAGGCTCAGGGTACCCACCTCACTCGTGTCACAGAGCACACCATACCCGGCACGTGGCCGGTCCTCACTGAGTGAGGATCTTATGACCAAGACTTCCAAATCCCCCCAGAGAGGGAGACATGGGCTCATTCCAAGCAAAAGTGTTCCAACACCCGAAGCTGATATGGGCATAAGCTCCCCGTCACTGGGGGTATTCAGCTACACCAAAGACTCCTGGTTTGGTGGCTTACACAGGTAGGAAGTCAAGCTGGGTGCTCACGAAGAGATGCTGGGATCTATAACAGTGTGTGTGTCCCAGCCTGCCAGCCCTGGGCGTTCCGGGAAAACCTAAGAGGCTGTGAATTTGAGGAGGAGCTAGGGGAACGGATCCATGGACTGACGGCTGCAGGCCCTGGGGAGACTGAGGCAGAGGCCCCCCAGGGCCACGCTTCCACTGTGCCCTCGAGCCTGATGGCTTTACGCGGCGATCCGATTTCTCAGGCTCTGACTCAAAGAGCATATTTTTTAGGTTTAAAAACCCACAAATGTTGGCAGATGGCCCACAGTGGAAAAACCCCTCCCATCAGCCAGGAGGGCCCTCCCAGCTGCCCCCGAGCTGCCGAAGGCTGAGAAAACAGCAAGCGTTTCCACCTCCCCAGCCACACCCCGTGCACCTGGCGGGGAGGGTGTCCCCAGGTGCATGTGTGGGATTCATGTGGGAGTCGGGGCTCTGCATTCCCAGCCCCATCCTTGGCCCTCGAACGTGGCTGGGCCTGCCCAGATTAGAAGAGGGCAACAGACTTGGTCAAGGTCACATAGCTGCTGGACAGGGACGGGAAGTGGGAACCCAGATTCCCTGGACCCCAGGGAATCTGACCAAGCAGCTCCCTCTTTAGCGGGGAAGACGAGACAAAAATGTAGAACTTTAACACAAATGATGCTACCTTTGCTTATTAAGCACTTACTGTGACAGGGCCCCACTAAGCAGTCACAGCCCCATCTTCACTGCTCCCCCGTCTTAGGAATATGTATTGAGTGCCCAATGTGTATTGTGTATCCACTACCGCCAGCCTGAGGCAAGCCGTTCCACAAATCATATTTAATCCTCTCCACGTGGTGAGTACTGCCATTACCTCCATTTCACAGAGGAGGCAGTTGAGGCACAGAGAGGTTAAGTCACTTGCCCAAGGTCACAGAGTTCCCCCCCAGCGGGCCCGAGTAGCAGTTGGAACCCAGGACTGAATTTCAAGCCTGTGTTCAGAGGCAACCCGACCTTGGTTCAAATCTTGGCCTCTGCTGTTTAGCAGGGGGGGAAAGGCCCCCACAGTCCAGGAGACGTGCCCAAAGGGGCCGCCTCCCTGCCAGCCAGGACGGCCCCCACAGGTGGAGGGCGAGGTTTCACCGGCCGCAGCACGTGGGCACAGCTCCAAACACAATATTCCTGGTGCTGCCTGGTAGAGACCCAGCGTGAGGGGCCCGAGTGGTACTGGAGACCTGCCAGGCCCGCCCTCCTCCCCAGATGGGGACACTGCCCATCTCCCACCACAAGTGTCCCTATTCCTGGCCGGCCCCATTGGCCACCAGCAACCTCGAAAATCTAATGACCAGCTCGTTAAGCAGCAGGGCAGGGAGCGAGAGCCCAAGGACCTCCCACCCCACCCCAGCCAGGCAAGGTTAGGAGGATTACAGGAGGGTGCGCACAGCCCAGAGGTCCCCACTCTGGCTGGGGGGCAGGGGGTCTGGGGAGCTGGGGGAAGGTAACTATCCGTTCTGGACTCGCTGCTTCGGTTCACGCAAGCCCACCACCGCCGGGCCTTGGTTTCTCTACCTCAAATGCAGGGTGTGGGCGAGGACAGGGCACTGTTAGAAGATCCTGGGGAATGGAAAGAGGGGTACAGAGAGGGACCCAGGGAAGTGGGGGCCAGAGAGGCTGACGGGCAGAAGGGCGGAAAGACAAGGTCACAGAGGTGGGGATGAGAGGGGCCGAGGGGCACAGAGCAGGGCCAGAGAGGCTGACTGGCAGAATAAGATGAAGATGGAGGCCAGAGGACCACAGCGGCAGAGAGATGCGGACTAGAGGGGCGGAGGGGCATAGAAAGAGGAGCCAGAGAGGCAAAAAAGACAACCAGTGAGCCAGAAGGGCAGAGTCTGAGGAGCAGAGGGGGCACGGGGCGGGGTGGGGGGAAGCAGTGAAGCCACAAAACTAAGGCAGGGGACTAGAGCACTAAAGGGCATAGATATCAAGAGCCAAAGGGGCCCACAGACTGGGCGCCAGAGAGCACGAAGGCTGATGGGTAGGAAGCCAGAATTTCTGAGGGGATGGAAACCGGGGTCCCAAAAAGACAGAAAGACTTAGAAATCCCAGGGTTAGAGGCTCCCAGGGCCAGAGGGCTGTAGAGACAGATGAGCAAGGGGCCTGTCTCTTACCTGCTCTCTGCCCCTCCAGCCCCCTTGGGCCCTGGCTCACCCAGGCAGCGGGTGCCGTCTAGGCTGCTGGCATAACCATGGGGACAGGTGCACACGTAGCTCCCGACTGTGTTGGTGCAGTCGCCCCCGGAGCAGAGCCCTGGCAGGCTGAGACATTCATCCACATCTGTGCAGACAGATGACAGGTCAGAGCCATGCCCCACCCCCACCCCGCCTCCTCCTCTTCCTTCTTGCCAGGGAGCCTGAGCCACCCAGAGCAGAGAAGCGGTCCCGGCTTGAACCCCTCCCCGTCACCCACCTTCACACTTGGCGCTGTTCTCACTGAGCCGGTGTCCAGCTGGGCAGCGACACTCAAAGGAGCCCACGGTGTTGACGCAGCTGCCCCCCTGGCACAGACCTGGGATAGCCTGGCACTCATCCACATCTGCAAGGGAATGAGAGGCCCATCAGGAGGAGAAACCAAGGCTACCGAGAGCTCCCACTCAGCCCTGGCTCCCAGGACCTCCATCCTCACGCCTTGGCTCCCCTCCTCACCTTGGCAGGCCCCTGTGCGGATATTGGGGATGAAGCCCCGGCGGCAGGGGTGTGGCTGTACAGGGCAGAGCTCACACGGGAAGCCCCAGGCCCGGCCCACGGTGGCACAGCAGAGCGCCTTGGTGCAGATGAGGCCTGTCAGCTGGTGCTGGCACCCCTCAGGGACCACTTGGCCAAAGCAGGGCCCTGTCCGGTAGTCTGCAGGGCAGATGGATGTGGGCAGCTGGCCTCAGGCTGCTACCGCCCCACAGCCTTCTGCGTTTCCATCCTGGCAGGCCCAGCTCAAGCCTCACTGCAGTGGCCACCTTCTGAGCTTCCCTATACCAACACACCAGGTTTTTTCCTGACAAGCCTTTACTCATCCTGTTCCCCTTTCCTTACCTGATGAACTCCTATTCACCCTTCAAAACCCATTCTCTCCAAAACATTCTCCAACCAACCTCCAAAAGAAGCCAGGGCCTCCAAGCCCACAAAGCCTAGAACATGTCTGGTGACCCCCAGCTCTCCCCCAGGCCCACTCTCCATTCAGGCCTGGGCAGGGAGCCACGGATGCCCCACTGGAGAGCCTGTCTCATCTCTGAGCACATGTCCGGCCCTGCCAAATCTCTCAGACTTTGGGAGGAACCCAGCATCCGCCCAGATGCTCTGAACCCCCATCTCCACAGCCCTGACCCCCACACCCAGGCGAAGGTGGTCTCGTGGGTCCCCCCCTTCGACCGTGCACGGGCCCAGATGTAACTTCCTGGCTCCATCCTCCAGATGGTTCCAATCAAGGGGCTGGCACCAGACCAAGGAAGCCCCTCCCAGAAGGAGGCGCCAAAGCTGGCCCTCAAGCTCATATGGAGGAGGGGAGACCCAGGACCATCCTAACTCCCTAAGCCAAAACATGGTGCCCAGAATCTCGCCTCAGTCACCCAGAAGCCCAGAAGATCACTCACCCCTGCCTAGGCACCCAGCCCTGCCTCCCTCTGGAGCCCCTCTGGTCCCCGCCCACCCCAGGCTTCTCTTCTCTCACCCTCTCCACTAAACTTCATTCCCCCTCAGCCACTCGGACTGCACCGCCCCCGTCAGCCAAATCCCAACTCTGTTTTCTTGTCAAATCCAGTTTCCAAAAAGTTCACCCCTCAAACCCAGGTAACCCCCAGCCTCTCCAGCTTGCGATCCATCACTCTGCCTTCTCCAACTTGGCTTTGGCCACAGATGCATCTCCTTCCCTGCCGCACCTGCCACACCGGGGTCAGTCCCAAGGCCCTGCCCGTCTCTGCCTCCCCAGGTTCCTTGGCTATGCAGGGCACTCCGATGGCTCCTGCAGCTGAAAAACGTGCCAGCCTGAGCACCCCCAGTGCCACCCGCTCCTGTTCGTGTTCTCCTTCTCAGCCTCCAGTGGGCTCCATTGCTTCGGTAGATCCTTAAACTGTTCTCCCTTTTCTCCCCCAAGAACCTCAATCATCCGCTGGGCTTCAGGCCCTGTGGCTGGGGTGGCCCCAGACCTGGGTGTCCCATTGCCTCCTGGATGACCCAAAGGCTCCTCGGCCAACAGCAAACTCAGGGTCTTTCCTCTCTGCCCCTGGCTGCACCACTGTCCCCCCGTTTTTAGTTCGTCCCTGCCTCCATTCCTCCCCTTGCCCCCAACATCCAACTTCTCACAAACGTTGCTTTGGAGTTCCCTGCTGGCCTAGCAGGTTAAGGACCAGCGTCATCACTGCTGCGGAATAGGTTCAATTCCAGGAACTTTCGCATGCCATGGGCGTGGCCAAAAACAAACAAACAAAAAAAACGCTGTTGCCTCCACCATCTTTGTCTTGGCAAGAGCCTCCCAGCAGGTGACTCTACCCACTTCAGCCTATGGGATCATTTCGACAGTCAGGGTGCAACACAAGGGAGCTTATTCAACTCATGAACTCCAACTTATTCCTTCCTACAGGAAGCCCTCCAGGACTGCCTTCCCTGGACCAGGTGATTTCTCCACCCCTCACAGCAGCAGGGACAGCAGGAAGGAGGTTGGCTGGACCCTCCCAGGGCCTGGCCACATCTCAGGGGCTGCCAGGAAGCCCTCACCCCCCCCCGACCCCTTCCCCATGCTCAGCTTGGTACCTCTCTCACACTGCGGTCCCATGAAGCCGTACACACAGGCGCAGTGGTTGGGCCCGATGCAGCGGCCCCCGTTGTAGCAGCCGTGGTCACAGACGGCTGCGGAGGGAGGAGAGAGTGACATGAGGTCCTCCCGCAGCTGAGGGAGCCGGGACCTGAGCCAGCCCTTCTTTATCCGGGAATCCCCACCATCTGACCCAGACTGAAGGGTGAGCTTATAACAATGAGTGTGTTCCCGCCGATCCTGGTCCCAGAGGAGTGACCCGTGGGCAGTGGGCAGGTGACAGCAGAGATCTGTCGCCTGGGGTCCCTAGCCCAGGTGTGCGTGGGGGGTACTCACGTTGCCCACACACGGTGCCTGTGTAGCCCCTCTGGCACAGGCAGGACTCCCCTCGGCAGCTGCCCCCGTTCATGCAGCTCACACTGCACCCGGACCCTATAGGGGGGAGCGGGGAGGAGGAACACACGGAAAGTCCCCGGGATGCAGGCATGAGGTGCTGGGACCAGGTGTGCCCAGCCCAGCTCTGGTCCTTCAGCCTGGGCTCCCTGAAGCTTCCGGAAGCTCCTGACCTTCTCTTCCCGCCCCTGGGGTTCACTTCCGGCTCACCTCGGCTCACCCCACAGCTGGGGGCCAGCTTCCCGTCCGCGCAGGCGCACAGGTTGGGTCGGGAGCAGAAGCCCTCGCCGCAGGCGTGCCTGCAGACGGCTGGAGAGTGGGGCCCTAGTCAGGGCCGGGAACCGAATCCTCCGCCATCCCCACCCCACGGGTGCCCGGGGCCAAAGCTCTGGTTTTTTGCTGGAGCAGAGATGCTCTTTGGGCCAGAACTGCTGAGAGGTAAGGACAGAGGCCGGGGTACTTGGGCACTGGCTGTGGTGCTGTGGGTGGTGTGGGTGAGGGAGCTCTCCTGAGGGCAGAGTCAGATTCTAGACACACTAGAATGGGGTGAGGTGGGGTGGGGAAACAGAATCAGAGATAGAGGGAGAAAGAGACAGAGAGAAAGAAAAAAAGACAGACACAGAGAGACAGAGACACAAAAATTTAGAGAAAAACCGAGACAGAAAGAGACAAACAGGGAATTCCCGTTGTGGTTCAGCTGGTTAAGAACCCGACTAGTATCCATGAGGATGAGGGTTCCATCTCTGGCCTCGCTCAGTGGGTTAAGGAGCCAGCGTCACCACGAGCTGCAGCATAGGCTGCAGATGCAGCTAGGATCCAGTGTGGCTGTGGCTGTGGTATATGCTGGCAGCTGCAGCTCAGATTCGACTCCTGGCCCAGGGATTTCCATATGCTGCACGTGTGATCCTAAAAAGAAAAGAAAAAAAGGAGAGACAGACAGACAGAGATGCAGACTGACAGGCAGAGAAACACAGGAAAGTTGTAAGGCAAAGAAACACAACTGAGTGGCCTGGGAGCCGGAGGACAGGGGCAAGGACCTTTCTTGCGACTTAGCCAGACACCCCAGGCCAAGTCTACTTGCAAACAGGGCTGTACTTGCTGGCCTTAGGGGAGTGCCCTGCCTGAGCCCCCCACCTCCAGAATGCAGTGACACTCACGCACGACACACTGATTCCCACCAGGCAGCGTCCTCCAGCCAGGGCAGCAGTAGGCATGAAAGCGGGAGCCACACACATTAGGCCTTCAGGAGAGCAGGCGTGGCTGGTGAGTCCCTGCCCAGCCAGGCATCCCCTGGGTCTTGGTCCTCCCCCACCACCACCACACCAAGCAGGACAGCCCAACCCAGCCCACACCCCAGGGGCCTTTCAGCATCCCGGGTACCACACACCCCTGCAAGAAGCCTGGGCTGCCACGCCTGCGCACACGTCCGAGACCTGCAGCCTCCACGGCCGCATCCCAACGGCCCTGGACACCTGCCATGCACGACAGGGCTGTGCAGGCCAGCAGGAGCCGAGCCAGGGGGCCTCGGGCCATGGTGAGGGTGCTGGCCCCTCTCCTTGTCAAGCACAGACCCTCCAGAACCATGACGTGTCCCTCGGAGGCTGCGGAGAGGAAGCAGAGTCAACCTCAGCAGAAGCCCTTGGCCACGGGGTACCCAGGAGAACCAGGAGCAGGGAGACAGCTGGCAGGGTAGAGAATCTGGGGTCTTATGGGAGCCCAGGGAGGCCTCCAACCCTGACCCGGATGCAGGTGGACAGTCAGGGAGGCTTCTCGGAGGAGGTGTGATGTCTCCTAAATGGAGTCAGCCAAAAGAAGGGTGTTGGGGCAGAGACAGCACAGTGAGAGCAGACGAAAGCAGAGCAGGGAGTGCTGAGTGGAGTGGAAAGAGGGGCAGGCGGCTTTGGTGTTTCCGGAGTGCATAGTGGTGTCACAGAGCTTCTACTTGCAGGTCAAGGACAATGGAGAGCCCTGGAGAGGGTTTAAGTGGGAGGGACAAGGGCTGACATGGGTGTTCAATGGAGTGTGGAAGGGCTTGCTGGGGCCCCAGGGGAAGCACAGGGCACAGGTTAGAACTTTCCAGGAGTTCCCATCATGGCTCAGGGGAAACGAATTTGACTAGCATCCATGAGGATGCAGGTTTGATCCCTGGCTTTGCTCAGTGGGTTAAGGATCCAGCGTTGCTGTGAGCTGTGGTGTAGGTTGCATACTCGGCTGGGATCTGCTGTTGCTGTGGCTGTGTTGTAGGTCAGCGGCTACAGCTCCAATTTGACCCCTAGCCTGGGAACCCCCATCTGCCAATGGTGTGGCCCTAAA
>PVHT021183507.1:5676083-5717347 GCA_004024745.2 Catagonus wagneri
AGGGAGGAGAAGAATTGGATCTAGGTACAGAATGGACAGGGAGTCCGCTGTGTGCCCTTGGGCTAGTGGCTACTTCTCTCTGAGCCTTGGGGTAACATTTGCGTCTGGCCAAGTGGTCCCAAGGTCCTTGACGAAAGAAAAGACCTTCGTCGCCTTTGGCGGGGAAACAAGAAGCAGTCGGCCCGGCTGGTAAGGGGCAACCCCTTCTTGCTTCCAAGTTGTCCAGGCTTGCCTGCGCTCTGAGGACGCCTTTTCTAGGCAGCTTCAGGACCCGCAGGGCCTCCAGCTCCGGCCTGACCTGACCCAGCTCCCTCTCCCATCCCACTTTGCCTCCGAGAACCGCGCCCAGGAGCTTGTGCAATGAATGAGCGGGGACCGCGCGCACTGCACGGAGGAACCGGGGCGGGGAAGCGAGGAATCTCAGGCTCCGCCGCCGAGGAGGGGGAGTGCGCTCGCGGAGTCCGCGGGCCGCCTTCTCCATCGGGCAGGGCCGGAACGCAGGCCCGGGAGCTGGGACTACGTTCGGCTCCGCCCTCACCTGCGGGAGAGGGCCGGGCTATGTCCGCCGCCCGCACCCGCACCCGGGCCGAGCCCCTCCCGCCGGCACCGGGTCCCCGCGCCCCACTCCCGCGCGGAGCGGAGCGCGGGGAGGGGAGGCGGAGGTTGGGCCCGGGGCTGCCGGCTGGAAACAAAGGAATCCCCTCCCCCTCCGTCGCCCGGGCCCCCCTCCTCCCGCCCCTGCCTCCCCCGATCTTGCTGCTCCCCGGTTCCTCCGCCCGCCGCTGCTCCTGCGCTTCCCCTACCTGCGAGCCGGCGCGCGTGGAGGTAGGCGCGGCGAGCGGACGCGCGAGGCTGGCGTTGGAGGGCCGGTTCCGCTCGGCGCCGGGGGCCCGGGGCGGGAACGCGAAACCGAGAGGCCGACCCCGCCGCGTTCCCAGCCCAGAGCTGCCACTCGGGGGGAGTCGGGGGCGGGAGGAGTTGGGGGAGGGCGCATTTGCACCTCGAAGCTCCCTGGGCGGGGGCCCGGGGCTCAGATCCCGGCCTGGGGGAGGGGCTGGCGCTGGAGGAGGGCCCCGGGGTGAAGAAATAGGATGGGGGGCACAGAGCCGAGGTATGAGCTGAAACGCGGGGTGCAGGGACTGCGGGGACCGCGTTTTCGTATAGAAATTGAGCTGGATGTGGCTCTGAGATGGGGCTGAGATCTGGAGTGGCCTGGAACAGAGCCAGGAGCGAGAGGTCCTGGGACTCACCTGGAGGCCCTCTCCTGCGTCTTCCCAATCCGCCGCCTCCTCCCCCAGCAAGGAGAATTCCAAGGGTAACTTGGGAAATTTACTTGGTGACTGAAGCCTGGATTCTTAAGACTAAGATCCGGAATCCCCTAAAAATGTAGGCAAAACATTGGGCAAAAATGTGTTTCCTAGGGAAGAGACACTTTTCATCTGATTCTTAAAATGAAGAGTTTAAGAACAAAAGGTCTAGACTTTCTGAGCCTCATTTTCTCTACCTGTCATGGGGGCTGAATGTTAGAATTTCTACTCCCTGACTGGAGTCTATATCCCAAGCAAAATTTTCTAGCTCTCCCCAATACTTTCCCACCTCTGAGAACAGACACCACAAGTGACTCAATAAGATTAGTCAGAAACTTTTTGTTGGACTTGAGGCTGTTAGTCCTCTCAGCAAACTCCTATGCATCTGGCAAAGCCCAATTCAAAAATCCCCTTCCAACTTGGAAATTGTTAGCTTACCTTATTGAATTCCCAGAGCTGATTGTGCTGATCATGCGTCCATCACAGCACTTCTGGAAGTTAATAAGTAAATAGCAAATAACAATTTGAGCTAATATTAATTGGGTTCTTATGTGTTTCATGTACGTCATCTCATTTAATCACCAAAAAACCCTACGAGGAAGATAACTCTTATAATCTTCCAGGAGGGGTCCCAAGAGACAGACCTGGACTCTATGACACTCCTAAGCTGGAGAGAAGGACCCCAGGAGGGGAGAAGGAAAGGAGCATTCTGCCTGGGAATGGGAGACTTGAAGGCTCAGTGGAAAGGAGCAAATATGAAAAGGAGAGGAAAGGACAGCAGAGGAAACAGCACAAGAAAGGCCAGAAGACAGGCAATTATGGAAAATGTGGGACTTGAGTGGTGCTGGAGCTTTGGGAGAAAGGATAAAGGGAAGGAGGGCAAGAAGGAAGCTGGAGGAATAAGCAGAGGCTAGGAGCACCCGGAGCCCTCAGTAGGCTCCCCCCACCTTGAAGTGGAGCCAGCCCGGTAGACTCCCCGGAAGAGGAGTCACTTTAGCGGCTGCGCTGCGAGGTCTAGAACTGGGTCTGAGAAGCAGTGAGGCTCCAGGGCTAGACTAAGGGAGCGTGAGGCAGAGGGAAACTTTGGGGACAAGATTCAAGGCTTTCTAGAGTTCCCGTTGTGGCTCAGCAAAAACAAACCCGACTAATATTCATGAGGAGGGTTTGATCCCTGGCCTCACTCAGTAGGTTAAGGATCCGACTTTGTGGTCAACTGTGGTGTAGTTCGCAGACTCAGCTCCGATCTGGCGTGGCTGTGGCTGTGGCCGTGGCTGCAGCTGTGATCAGCGGCTGCAGCTCCAATTAGACCCCTAGCCTGGAAACTTCTGTGTGCCCCAGGTGTGGCCCCAAAAAGAAAAAAAAAAATTCAAGGCATCCTGGCTAAGGGAGCAGAGTTCCCAGGGCTTGTGAGAAGTGTTGGGGGTTGGGGGGGAAGGTTGAGGTGTGAGGAGAGCAGGCTATGGAAGGAATTCCAAGATCAAGGTGACAGACGTGTGGGAATGCCCAGGGGCTGTCCTGGAGGAGCCAGCTTCCAGGGGAACCTCTGTCACCCCTCTCAGACTCCTTTGCCGAGGTCTACGCTGGTCTGTTCATCAGCCAAGGAGTGTGTCTTTCAGGGGCCCCGGGATCGGTACCAGCTGCCGCAGAAGCAGCCCAGCGTACGTATGGAAGATGGGGAGGGACAGTCCCACTCTGGGGACATAGCAGGACCAGTACTTCCGCAGCTAAGCCCAGAGGAAGTCTGGCGGATCAGGCAGTGTTTCCTCCTGGATCCTCCCTCCCTGCTTTCTGGAAGCCAGGGGAGAAAGAATCCATAAGGGGTGGTGGGACAAGGGCATTGTGGAGCTCTTGGATGTCTCAGTGACACATGGTAGTTCTCAGTGACAGCAGGGGGTGAGGGCTTCTTGACACCACAGTCCTTTCACTGCTGTCACACCCGTCTTGCCTGCCAATGGCATCACGTTCGCAGTCTGCTACATTGTGGCTCGTAACTGATGTGATCACTCCTTTACATCACACGCTCATGAAGCGACATTTAGGCTCTCAACAGCCCCCTCCCGCCAGCATCCTAGTGCCACCCCAACGCTCATAAAGGCAGAGCCTGTCACACAGTCTCCTTGTCAATACTGCATGATCACCAAGTTCCTATAACAGGGTACCCCTTCAGTGTCACCCACTGCTGTCACCATCTCATTGTTGCCCATCCATGAAATACCTTGATGTTTTCTGGTTGGCTCCACTGCCAGTGACATTCATACTGCCCCCGGTCATTTGCATACCTTTACCTGTTTGCTGTGACTTGTCACCCATTAACGATTGTATCATCACCCAAAGTGTCAGGATCCTTAAACTGCAAGCGACAGAAATCGGTCTCAGCAGAAAGGGCGCATGGTCTCGTGCAGAACCCCTGGGAGGCTGGAGGACCAAGCTTGGGGATTGTGCAGCCGGCAGAGTCACCCCTAAATCGCTCACAGCTCTGGTGCCATCAAGACAGCAGCCCTCTGCTCCCTGGCCTCAGATGGTGCTTGATGATCCCAGACACTGGAAACCAGGGCCACCCTCAGCAGAATGGAGTCCGGGGGGCCCCAATTCTGATGCCAGCATCTGTCAAAGTTCAGGGCAGAGTCAGCTGGCCAGAGTCAGGGCGGGGGGGAGGCGTATGCTCCCACCTTGCTCCAAGGGGACTGGGAGAATGAGTTCTGGTGTCTTGAAGTTTTGTCATGGGATCCGCCTTGTGAAGGGGGCACCTCGCAGACCTTGGGAAAGGTCATCTGTGTCACCTGATGGCCAAGGAGATGGCAAAGCTCTTGTATGTTGTGTTGTCCCCATTTTGTCATTAGTCATTATTCCTGTCCCACCATCTCCTTCCTGTCACCCGTCACCATTGCAGTGTCCTAGTGTTGTCATCTCTCACTGCAGTCATCCCCTTGCTGTCCCTTATCACCATAATATGGCCACCCTGACAACATCACACCAATCTCTAGGGTCTTTTCTTATTACGGTCACCTGTTGCTGTCACACTGTCTCTTCATTGTCACCTGTTGCTGTCACACTGCCTCCTCGTCACCTGTTGCTGTCACACTGTGTCTCCATCACCCCCTGCTCCTCCTCAGCATCACCTGTCCCTGTCACATTGCCACACCAGTCATGTCACCCTGAGCGCCCCCACGCTGCTGCCATGCTGTAGAGTCACCATGGGATGTCTGAGTCACTCAAACTCACTCTTTCCACCCCCCCCCACACACCCTCCCCGACTTTCTGGGCCTGTCCTGGAATCAGCTCTTGCAGACAGAACGCAACTGTGTGCGTCCAGAACCAGAAGACTCCCGAATGCCCATTAGCGAAGCCTGAGGGAGGGACGGAAACAGGGCTGACCAAGCACATGGTCAGGAGCACATGGCTGGGGCTGGGGACAAAGAGACATGGCAGGGGGTGGGCTGCAGTCTGTGCTGTGTGGGGCGCACTGGTCCTGCCCAGGCCTGGTGGTCTGGGGACAGAGCTTTCTTTGTCTGAGCACAGGAAGCAGCTGGGCTCAGGGACGATGGAGCACATGGCCGGGGAGTTTGGCCAGATGCCTGGGAAGGGGGCTGGCGGGGTGGCGGTTCCTGGAGTTCCCAGGAAGGCCTGGAGAAGGTCAGGTGCAAGCCGGCAGGGTCAGAGAGAGCAGCTGGACACCAAGGGATTCCCCATCTGGCTCTCCGGGACGATAGCCTCCCCCCGATAACCATGGAGTTCTCACTGTGTGCTGGGCTGGACCCTCACACAGACCCCTAGGCAGACTCTGCTCTCCCATTACACAGATGGGAAAACAGCTGCACAGCGTCCCAGGTCACTCACCTTTGTCCCCAGAGCCAGTAAAGAGCACAGGCAGATCTGACAGGTCACAAAACCCTAAACCTGGGCAGAGGAAGACAGTGGAATCCTGTGTCTTTTTTTTTTTTATGGCCACCCCTCGGCGTATGGAGTTTCCCAGCCAGCGATGAGCGCTGAGCCGCAGCTGCAACCTAAGCTGCAGCTGCAGCAATGCCAGATCCTTAACCCACCTTGCGGGGCGGGGAGTTGAACCTGCGTCCCAGCACTGCGAAAACACCACGGATCCTGTTGTGCCACAGCAGGAACACCTGTGTCTCTTTGATACGTACACATATATTCTTCTTTTTTTTAATAGCAAACGCAAATGTTGGCCCCCATGCACATTGCTCCATCCTTGCATTCTTCCTCTTTCTAAGCATTTCTTTTACTTGTAAACCAAGTAACTGTCTCTCAGTGATTATCTTATTTATTTATTTATGCAATGAATTTTTTTACATTTATAGTTGTACAATGATCATCACAACCCAATTTTATAACATTTCTGTCCCAAACCCCCAGCATGTCCGCCCCCTCAACCTGTCTCCCTTGGAAACCGTAAGTTTTTTCAGAGTCTGTGAGTCAGTATCTGTTCTGCAAAGAAGATCATTGTGTCCCTTTTTAGATTCCTATGTAAGTGATAGCATTTGATCTTGGTGGATGATTATCGTTTTTAAAATTTTTATTTTATTTTAGGAACTGGGATAGAATTTATTTTTTATTTTTAAGGCAATTTTGGAGTTCCCGTCGTGGCACAGCGGAAACAAATCCGACTAGGAACCATGAGGTTGCCGGTTCGATCCCTGGCCTCGCTCAGTGGGTTAAGGATCTGGCGTTGCTGTGGCTGTGGTGTAGGCTAGCAGATGTAGCTCCTACTTGACCCCTAGTCTGGCAAGCTTCATATGACGCGGGTGCGGCCCTAAAAAGGAAAAAAAAAGATCCGTGGAATTATGATTCACAATAGCCAAAAGGTGAACGCAATCCAAGTATCCATTGATGGATACGTGAAATGTGGTCCATCCACACAGTGGAAGAGGATGCAGCCTTATTTGTGTTCAAGAACAGAGAAATATTTATGTGATTATTACAAAACTACCCTCCAGAAATGTTTTGTGTTAGTTTCCTAGGGCCGCCATAACAAAGTACGGGAAACCGGGTGACTTAGAAGGACTGAAATTTGTCATCTCCCAGTTCTTGAGGCCAGAGGTGTGAAATCGAGGTGACAGCAAGGTGGGTTCCTTCTGAGGACCAAAAGGGAAGGGTCTGTTCCAGGTCTCACTCTAACCACTCTAACATCTCGTAGCCTGCGACCTTCCTTGGCTCATAGATGCCTGTCTTGTCCCTTTGTATCTCTATAGCATCTTCCCTGTGCGTGTCTGTCTCTGTATTAAGCCTGTCCTTCTTTTTTTTTTTTAGGGCTGCACCCGCGGCATATGGAGGTTCCCAGGCTAGGGGTCGAATCAGAGCTACAGCCGATGGCCTACACCACAGCTACAGCAACACAGGATCTGAGCCGCATCTGCGACCTACACCGCAGCTCACGGCAATACCGGATCTTTAACGCACTGAGTGAGGCCAGGGATCAAAACCTCCAACTCATGGATGCTAGTCAGGTTCATTAACCACTGTGCCAGGATAGGAACTCCTTTTATCTGTATTTTAAATGCTTTGATACCCGAGTTCCTCCCTCTGGAGGGACTGCCCCTCCCAGGACTAACTAATTCCTGAGTGTGCCTGCCAGCGCACATTCCAGCCAACCAAACCTGAGCCCACACCCTCATCCATCTCCTTTATCAGGCTCTCCCTGCCCTAATCACCCCAGGGCCAAGTGCCAGACAACTAGAGCCAACTCCATGCCCAGAGCTTGGAAAAGATATTTGCACGCTTCTGTTCACATAAGTAAGATTCGCAGTAGCGAAGTTCCCGTCGTGGCTCAGTGGTTAACGAATCCAACTAAAAACCATGAGGTTGCGGGTTCGATCCCTGGCCTTGCTCAGTGGGTTAAGGATCCAGCGTTGCTCTGAGCCGTGGTGTGGTTCACAGACGCAGCTCCGATCCCACTGGGAACCTCTGTATGCTGCGGGTGCGGCCCTAGATAAGGCAAAAAGAAAAAAAAAGGATTCACAATAGCCAAAAGGTGGATTCAATCCAAGTGTCCGTTGACGGATGAATTAGTCATTACCCTGCATTGCCTGGCCTTTTCCTTGGAGATCACAATAAAGGCTTTTTCCCATCCCCCCACCCCCAGCTCCCTTGGCCACCTAAACATCCTGGTGCTTCCCCCTGTGGCCCTGCAGGGCCCACTGTGACCCCCTCCTTCTAGGAACTGAGAGTAGCAATCTGCCTTTCCAACGGCAGTTGCCTCCAGGGCTGTTGGCTTTATTGTACCGGCATAATGATAAAATCTGCATTTTAAAACAGTCTCCCACATCCTAGTTCCTCTTCATATAAAGATACCAGTCATGTGGGACGTTCCCTGGTGGCCCAGATCTGACCGTTGTCACTGCTGTGGCACAGGTTTGACCTCTAATCTGGGAACTTCCACATGCTGTAGTCATGGCCAAAAAAAAAAAAAAAAGGATACCATACTATCAGATTAGACAAGATTGGGCGTGTTCAGGGTAGACTCGGATCAGATTAGGACGCACTCTAATGACCTTATTTTTTTTTCCCTTCTCTTTTTGGCCGTGCCCCTGACATAAGGAAGGTCCCAAGCCCAGGATCAAACCCGCGCCACAGCAGAGACCTGAGCCACAGCAGTGACAATGCTGGATCCTTAACCCACAGAGGCACCAGAGAACTCCTACACTGTACACTTTAAATAGATACAAATATATGTGTTAATTATTCCTTAATAAAGTGGAAAAAATTAAGAATTTAAATAACGGGAAGAGGGAAGTTCCCTTCGTGGCTCAGTAGTTAACAAATCCGACTAGGAACCATGAGGTTGCAGGTTCGATCCCTGGCCTCGCTCAGTGGGTTAAGGATCCGGCGTTGCCATGAGCTGTGGTGTAGGTTGCAGACGCGGCTCGGATCCCGCGTTGCTGTGGCTGTGGCGAAGGCCGGCAGCTACAGCTCCTGTTAGACCCCTAGCCTGGGAACCTCCATATGCCGCGGGTGCGGCTCTAGATAAAAGGCAAAAAGACAAATAAATAAATAAATAAATAACGAGGAGGTTCCCGTGTGGTACTGCGGGTTAAGGATCTGGCATTCCCACAGCTGTGGACCAGGTTGCACCTGTGGCACATTGTTCGA
Source organism: Catagonus wagneri (assembly GCA_004024745.2). NCBI lineage: Eukaryota > Metazoa > Chordata > Mammalia > Artiodactyla > Tayassuidae > Catagonus > Catagonus wagneri. The sequence goes on from PVHT021183507.1 coordinate 5,684,495, forward strand.
TCCCTGACAGGAACTTCTATATGCAGTGTGTGTGGCCTAAAAAAAAAAAAAGGAATTTAAATAATGATTGGGATGGTCAGTTGTTTTAAATTATTTCATTGAAATAGAGTTGATTTCCAATGTGGTTTTGTTTCTGCTATATAACAAAGTGACCCCGTTGATGTACATATACTTTCTTTTTCATGTTCTTTGCCATTATGGTTTGTCACAGGATATTGAATAGAGTGTCCTGTGCGATATAGTAGGACTTTGTTGTTTATCCATTCTATACATAATAGTTTGCACCTGTTAGGAGATGGTAAATTTTATGTTATGTGTACGTTATACATTTTTTTTTAAATGTGAAGGCCAGGTAACTACATCCAATCTCTTATGAGAGAATATGATGGAAGATAATATGAGAAAAAGAATGTTTATATATGTATAACTGGGTCACTTTGCTGTAGAGCAGAAATTGACACAACATTGTATATCAACTATACTTTAATAAAAAAATTTTTTTTAATGTGGAAGCCACAGTCTCACTACTGAGTTCATCCAAGCCCAGCCCTTCGGCAGAATTCCATCCCTGCATTCAGCCTCTGTCTCTGAAGGGTGGGGCTGGGCGAGCCTGATTCCTCAACCACCACTGCTCCCCAGGGCAACACAGGACATCATGCCAGTTTCGTTGAGGGCTCAGAGTTTTTCTTGATTTTTGTTTTTTCTCTCCCCCTCCCTGATTTTTTTTTTTGGCTGCGCCTGTGGCATGCAGAAGTTCCCAGGTCAGGGATCGAACCTGCACCACAGCAGTGATAGCACCGGATCCTTAACCCGCTGAGTCACTGGGGAACTCCTTGCTTTCTCTTTTGATGGAGAGAAGAGTCTGAATGTTTAAGCAGCTATGGACGAATAGGTGTTGACTGCCATGTCACTTCACAAGTCCTATGTTTCCTGGACCTCTGACAGTTCTCTCACGTGTCTAAAGTTACAACTCAGGGAGTTCCCGCCATGGCTCAGTGGTTAATGAATCCGACTAGGAACATGAGGTTGTGGGTTCAATCCCTGGCCTTGCTCAGTGGGTTAAGGATCCGGCATTGCTGTGAGCTGTGGTGTAGGTTGCAGATGTGGCTCGTATCCCGCATTGCTGTGGCTGTGGCAAAGACTGGCAGCTACAGCTCCTGTTAGACCCCTAGCCTGGGAACCTGCATATGCCGCGGGTGCAGCCCTAGATAAGGCAAAAAGACAAAAAAAAAAAAGGTTACAACCCAATTGGCACAACATTGTAAATCAACTATATTTTAATAAAAAAGAATGTGCAAAAAAAAAAGCGCCCACTCCTACCGTACAGCACAGGGAACTATATCAAGTCTCTTGGGATAGAACATGATGGCAGATAGTATGACAAAAAGAACGTGTATATATGTATGACTGGGTCACTTTGATGTACAGCAGAAGTTGGCACAACATTATTTGTGCCAATCCCAATTAATTATCCTTTTTTTTCCTTCTTAGGTTGGCACCTGCAGCATATGGAAGTTCCTAGGCTAGGGGCTGAATTGGAGCTGTGGCTGCCGGCTTATACCACAGCCACAGCAATGAAGCATCCAAGCTGCGTTTGCGACCTACACCACAGCTCACGGTTGTGGTGCCAGGTCCTTAAACCACTGAGCAAGGCCAAGGATCGAACCCGCATCCTCATGGATGCTAGAAGGATTCATAACCACTGAGCCACAATGGGAACTCCTGTTCTTGCTATTTTAAAATCTGCGTGGAAAAGTTTCTGTTGTGGCTCACCAGGCTAAGAACCTGACTAGTATCCATAAGGATGCAGGTTCCATCCCTGGTCTCACTCAGTGGGTTGAGGATCCAGCTTTTCCTTGAGCTATGGCATAGGTCGCAGGTGTGGCTCAGATCCGGTGTTGCTGTGGCTGTGGTGTAGGCTGGCAGCTGAAGCTCTAATTTAACCCCTAACCTGGCCTTCCATATGCCACAGATTCAGTCCTAAAAAGACAAAATAAATAAAATAAAATCAGCGGGGAGCCATTGAGGGCTTTTATGCAGGGGTGCTTGCAAGTGGGTTCTGCAAAGACTGGAACACCTGGGTCAGGTGTAGATTCATCCTGCTGGGAGAGGGAGTACTTGGGTACCCACCCTGAGCCCTGCCGTCTGCACCCACCTCTCTGGGACTCCGGTATCTGCCCAGCCTGTCTCCCCATGGTCCCATCCATGCCCCCAGCTGCTGTCAGAGTCTCTCCTTGCAGCCTCCTGCCCTGCCCTCCAAACCTCAAGGACCCCATTAGTTCAGTCAACAGCTTTTAAGCACCCCCTGTGTACCAGGAGCTTTACATTTGTTATTACATTGACTTCTCCCAATAATCCTTCCAGGAAGGTGTGAAGCCCAAGATCGAACGCAAAGACTGAGGTCCAAGGAGGCAGCTGGTGGAGTGCAGGCTGTTGGTCCTAGAAACCCAAGCACCATTGATTCTCAGAAGAGGGTCCTCAGCGAACATTCACTGAATCAATCAAAGGTGGGTAAATCCAGGGAGTTCCCCTCATGGTGCAGCAGGAACGAATCCAACTAGTATTTATGAGGATGTGGGTTTGATCCCTGGCTTTGCTCAGTGGGTCGGGGATCTGGCATTGCCGTGAGCTGTGGTGTAGGTTGCAGATGCAGCTTGGATCCCGCAGTGCTGTGGCTCTGGCTCCGACTCTACCCCTAGCCTGGGAACTTCCATACGCCGCAGGTGCAGCCCTAAAAAGCAAAAAGAAAAGAAAAAAAAATGGCGGGCAAGTCCCATGTGGCTGGTGGAAAGGAGTGGAAGTTGCCTGTGGAGAGAGGTGAGCTGGACTCAGGTTAAGGTCTTTCAAAACTAAACCTGGGTATGTGGATGTGGCCTGGTGGCAGCAGGGAGCCATAGAAGATTCTAGACAGGGAGCCACATGATCTGATTTATATCTGAGTTGGACCAAACTGCCAGAAAGAGCAGAGTTAGTTGAGTCTACCGCTAGGGGGCATTCAAGTCTTCCTATAGATTGTCTTCAGAGCCTCACTGTCCACACGGTGGCCACTGGCCACAGGGAGGTGTTGAACGCTTGAAACATGGCCAGTCCAAATGGAGATTTAAGTGTAAAGTACACACTGGATTCTCAAGACCTCATAAGAGAAAAAGGATGCCAAATACCCCATGGATGCATTTTAAAATATCAGTAGTGTGTTTATTTAGCCCAGTGTGCCAGTTGGGCACGTTGGGCTACATAAACTGTTAAAATTTTGTCCATTTCTCTTTTACTTTTTTGTAGTGTGGTTAAGATTGCAAATATGGGTTGAGTTTATGTGTCTATGAACAGCGCAGGTTTACGGGGAAGAGTTACTGTTTTCAACAGCTGTCGGGGGCAAACCACCCTCCTTCTCCCGTTTTCTTTTGCAGTGGTCGTCCTTCAGGTTACCCCTCCTGTAGTGTTTTCTACCGGGTTGTTCCTGCTTGTTGAATAGAAGTACCTGTATATACATAAAGAGACCAACAAATAGAGAGGGAGGGTTATTTTTTCAGAAATATGCAATCTTATTGTCTATTCTTTTTTACCCAAAATATCTTATGGAAACTGCTCAGACCACCTGCAAAGGTCCTGAATTCACTCTTTGTAATTGCTTAAAAATCTCCTGTGGTGTGAATGAACCATAATTTATTCCTTTAACAGATTTTCACCCAGCTTACAGGTTTTTTTCCCCTCCACTATCAAAATGAACAAGAAAAAAAAAAAAGCACTGCAGTAACTATTTTTATACCTATGCCCATGTGTGCTGATGATTTTATTTCTAAGGGAAAGATGTCTAGGAATGAGCTAGCTGGGTGAAGAGTTTATGTGCTCTTAATTTTAATAGATTTTCTCAGGTTGTACCTATCAATGAGTTGATTCTAAAATTTGTATGGAAATGCAAAGACCTAGAAGAGCCAGTGAAATACTGAAGGAGAACAAATGTCCAAACTTTGTATAAAGCGAAAGTAGTCAGGGCAGCAGCAGGTTTGGCCAAAGAAGAGACACATCAGTCAGTGAAACAGAAGAGAGAGTCCAGAAAGAGACCCACACAAATATAGTCAATTGATCTTTGACAAAGGAACACAAGCAATCCAGTGGAGAAAGGACAGTCTTTTCTATAGATGGTGATGGAATCACTGGATGTCCACGTGCCAACCCTGCCACAAACACACAGAACCAACCAGATACAGACCTTACACCTTTCACAAAAAATGAACTCAAAATATATCATAATGAGTTACCTTGAAAAAGCAAATTTGTAGAGACAGAAAGTAGAAGAGAGGTTGCTAGAGGCTGGAGGGGAGTTGTGTTTGGGAAATTATTATTTAATGGGTACAATTTCTATTTGGGATGAAGAAAAGCTCTGGAAAAGTGGTATGTTGAACAACACTGTGAATGCAATGCCTCTGAACTGTACAATACACTTAAAATGGTTTAAAGGGCACATTGTGTGTTGTAGATAGTTTCACACACACGCATACACACATCATAGACCTGGATGTAAAATACAAAACTATGAAACTTCTGGAAGGAAACATGGGAAAAAATCTAGATGACCTTGGATTCAGCAGTGGGTTTTTAGCTACAAGTCAAAAACACAGTCCATGAGGAGTTCCCATTGTGGCAAAGCGGAAACGAATCCAACTAGTATCCATGAGGATGCAGGTTTGATCCCTGGCCTCGCTCAGTGGGTTGGGGATCTGGTATTGCCTTGAGCTGTGGTATGGTCAAAGTGACGGCTTGGATCTGGTGTTGCTGTGGTTGTGGCATAGGCTGGCACCTGTAGCTCCAATTAGACCCCTAGCCTGGGAACTCCATATGCCCTGAGTGCTAAAAAGCAAAAAAAAACGAAAAAAGAAAGAAAAACTTTCGGGAGTTCCCTGGTGGTTCAGCAGGTTAAGGACCTGGCAGTTGTCACTGCTGTGGCTCAGGTTTAATCCCTTTCCCAGGAACTTCCACATGCTGTGGGCAAGACCAAAAAGAAAAAAGAAAAAGAAAACTTTCGCTCTGCAAAAGATGCTATTAAGAGACAGATAAGTCATAGGCTGGAAGAAAATATTTCCAAAACACATATTCGAAAAAGGATTTGTATTCAAAATAGATGTTGCCAGGGCAAAGTGTTCAAACCCTTTTGGAGAACACATTCCTCACTGGCCATGCCCCAGAACACTTTTTCCCACAGCCTCACCAGCCGTGAGTGTTATCACTTTTTAAAATTTTTTGCCAGTTTGAGAAAGTGGCGTCTCAGCTTTATCTTGATTTGCATGTCCTGACACTCAGCCCATTTGAGTGTCTTTTCATGTGATTTTGGTGACCTGGACTTACTTTTCTGTGTACTACTTATTCATATTGTTTAACCTTTATTTCCTTTTGTATTATCTCTTTTCTTTGTGCATGCTTGTTGCCAGCTGAATTATTAATTTTGTGGATTTTTTTTTCTTTTGTCTTTTTGGGGCCACACTCTCAGCACAGAGAAATTCCCCAGCTAGAGGTCGAATTGCAGCTGCAACTGCCAGCCTACACCACAGCCACAGCAACATGGGATCCTACACCACAGCTTGCCACAATGCCGGATCCTTAACCCCCTGAGTGAAACCAGGGATCAATCCAGAGTCCTCACGGATACTAGTCCAGTTCATTACTGTGAACCACAATGAGAACTCCCTTTTTTTTTTTTTTTTAGTGGCTGCGTCCACGTCATATGGAAGTTCCTAGGCTATGGACTGAATCTGAGCCACAGCTGCAACTGCAGCTGAGGCAACACCAGATTGCTTTAACTCAGTGTGCCAGGCCCAGGGATCAAACCTGCATCTCTAGAGCCATCTGAGCTGCTGAAGTTGGATTCTTTTTTTTTTTTTTTTTTAGGGCTGCACTCACAGCATATGGAAGTTCCCAGGCTAGGGGTTGAATCAGAGCTACAGCTGCGGGCCTACACCACAGCCACAGCAACGTGGGATCCAAACTGCATCTTCGACCTGCACCGTAGGGGACGGCAACGCCAGATCCTCAATGCACCGTGCAAGGCCAGGGATCGAACCCGCAACCTCATGGTTCCTAGTCGCGTTTCTGCTGCACCACAATGGGAACTCCTGCAGTCGGATTCTTAACCCACTGAACCACAGCAGAAATGCCAAAATTTTGTGGTGTCTTTTGTCATCCGAGGTTTCTTTTCTTGCCTAGGGAAATCGCTGTTATCCTCAGGTTGTGTATGTGGTTATGTAGATTTCCCAGAAAGATTTTTATTTATTTATTTATTTTGGCTGTACTCTCTCATATGAAAACTCTTGGGCCAGTGTTCAAACCCAGGACACAATAGTGACAATGCTGGATCCTTAACCCAGTTCTCACAGGAGAACTCCCAGAGGAACTTTTAGTCTTTTGTATTTGAGTATTGAATCTATCTGGAACATATTTTTGTTTATTGAATCAGCTGAGGGTTAGCTGTTTTTTTCAAATGATTTGATAACGGTGAAACAAAGTGTACCCAAGTTATTCGAGGTGGATCAGTACCATTTAAAAGATAAATCACCCTATTCGCAGGGAAATAAAATACCACCTTTTTCATTTTCAGCACTTCATCAATTGAATTATCCCCTTATTCTTTTTAACATTTGTCTTGGCTATACTTTCATATAATTGCTATCCAATTCAAGAAAAATAATTATCCTTTCCCCAATGGATACTGAATGCAATTGTGTTAAATTTATAAATGAATTTGCAAATAACATATTTTATTGATCCATCAAAGAAATGATATGTCTTTTCATTACTTCAAATCTTGCTTCATGTCCTTTAATGAGATTTTTATCATCTTGTTTGTGTAGTATCTGTGCCATTTTCACTAAATTTATTCACAGCAATTCATAATTTGTCCTTTAAGAATGTATTTCCTTACCTGCATTTCTAAGTCTTTATTGCTAGAGTGATTTGGTTTTTGTATAGTGTTTCTATTATGTGTGAGCTTTATGTCTTTTTCTTTTAAGTTTTAAAGTTTTCTTTTTTAAAGTTTCTTTTCAAATGTTTTACTGCATTTGTTGGAATTCCCAAGACAAAGTGAGACAATGATAGTAAAAGCTGACATATCAGTCTTTTACCTAATTTGCATTTAGGACTATATATATATATATATATATACATACACACACACACACACAAGCACACACACACACATATATAACATATATATATGTACACACACATATATATATATTGCATTTAGGACTGTGTGTGTGTGTATGTGTGTGTGTGTGTGTATCACCACACCTGTGACATATGGCAGCTCCTGACCAGGGTTCGAATATGAGCCGAAACTGCAATCTACGCTTTGGCAACACTAGATCCTTAACCCACTGTGCCAGGCCAGGGATTGAACCTGCACTGCCACAGAGACAATGCCAGATCATTAACCCACTTCACCACACACAGAAACTCATAGGACAATATTCACTGTTGATTTTAGGGAAATTCTTTTTATTATATTGAAGCAATTTCTTTCTCTTTTTAAATTTTACTACACTTTCACTAGAAAAGACTTTTATCAAAAGCTTTTTAGGACATCTTAATAGGATCATGTGGTTTTTCTCATTAATTTAATAGTGTTTTCACTGGCCCTCTCTGGAATTCTCCAAGTAAAGCTATTTAGGATTGTAGCTTCTCTCTTGGAACAACTAACAAGTAACAATATTTGATAACATTTAGAATCTTTCTATGTTCTTAGGTGAGACTGATGTATGCTCTTGCATCTCCTGTCATTATTGAGTTTTGGAATTAAAGTCATGAAATGAATTCATAAAATGCAACCACGGGGAGTTCCCTGGTGGCTCAGTGGGTTAAGACCTGTGTTGTCACTGCTGTGGCAAAGGTTTGATCCCTGGTTCAGGAATGCCTTGGGTGGGGGAAAAATGCAGTCAGAGGTGCATTTGGTGATTTGTCTGAATTTCCCTATGCAATAGTTGAAATTATTTGGATTCTTCTTATCATCATCACCATTATCATTATATAGTTTAGAGACATTTTCTCAATTTTTTTTTTTTTAGGGCCACCTGCGACATATGGAAGTTCCTGGGCCAGGTCAGAATCTGAGCAGCTTGGACTGAATCCCTGGCCCAGGAAATTCCATATGCCACGGGTGCAGTCATTAAAAAAAAAAAAGGAGTTGATTCCCCTTGTGGCTCAGCAATAATGAACCCGACTGACATCCATGAGGATGCAGGTTTCATCCCTGGCCCTGCTCACTGGGTTAAGGATCCGGCGTTGCTGTGAGCTGTGGTGTAGGCCACAGATGCGGCTCGGATCCCGCGTTGCTGTGGCTGTGGCGAAGGCCGGCAGCTACAGCTCCTGTTAGACCCCTAACCTGGGAACCTCCATATGCCGCGGGTGCAGCCCTAGATAAGGCAAAAAGACAAAAAATAAAAATAAAAAAATAAGGTTTGGGATGTGTTGTCAGTCATCTTCCAGAAACTTCCTTCCTCAATGGGCAAAGTAGGGGCTCCAGGTAGTGCTACCCACCCCCAGACTTTTGGAAGACAAATACCACTCTGGGGTGATAAATTTCGTTTTTTTCTTTTGGTCTTTTTAGGGCTGCACCCTCGGCATATGGAAGTTCCCAGGCTAGGGGTCACATCGGAACTACATCTGCTGGTCTACACCACAGCTCATGGCAATGCCGGATCCCTAAGGGAATGAAACTGTCGGGTTCCTTCCTCTAGTGGGTTTGTAACTAGTCGGGTTTGTAACCACTAGCCACAACAGGAACTCCAGGGGTGATAAATTAATGGAAAATCCACGTGCAGCAGCCAGAATGGCCATGAGAACAGCCCAGGCTCCGGAAACAGTCTGTCTGCAGCTTAGACAGGAAGGATGAGGCTGGGTAACTTGGAATATGACTGTGCCCTACTGGGTTATTGACATGCCAGGTGCAGAGACACAAGAAACCATCTTCCTGGAACCCAGAAAAAGAGCAAAGCACTCTAGCTGGAATTAGGGGGCTCGGCTATGGCTGGGAATCAGCTCCAGTAAACTCTGCCCCTCGTGTGGCCTCCATAGACTGGATGCCTGGCTCCCTTCCAAGTCTGGGGCTTTGCTCAGGGTCAAGGAGAAGTCCCCTGCATTGGGGGCGATGGGCAGGCTGGATGAAGTCCCCGCCTGTCACTCTAGAACTCTAGATTCTCAGGTTCAGTCTCTCTTAGAAGATGCAAATGATGATAATCCCTGCTATCTAGGGTCCCTATAGGAATTCAAGGTCACCTTTGAGTGTGGAACATCATACACTAATAATAACAATCATGAAGTAATAGTTAAGAGCCAGGAACTGCTTTTCCTGTGCCAGGCACTGTCTTTCTTCTTTGCGTATGTTACTCAGTTCCCACAAGCCCCACACAACCAGGGTTGCCCATTTTGCACAAGAGCAAACCTTGGGTTTCAGAGAGGTTGGATAACTCGCCCACGGTTGCCCAGCTGGCAGAGCTGGGATTTGAACTCTGTCTTGCACCCCCATAGCCCATGCTGTGATTCCTGTGTGCTCTTGGCTCTTGGAAGGCATCATTTTTTGCAAATGACACAAAGACCACCGGTGTCCTGGCAGGGGCTTCCTGCCCTTCCATGGAGAAGCTTAGCCACATTGTAACTCATTATAATTGTGATCATCGGCCACTACTATGTCTAACCTTGAGTTCTCCTTGTGGCGCAATGGGAATGTCAGCGGTCTCTGGAGAGCTGGGATGCAGGTTCAACTCCCGGCCCTGAACAGTGGGTTGAAGGATCCAGCATTTCCACAGCTTCGGTGCAGTTGACAGCTGCAGTTTGGATCTGATCCCTGGCCTGGGAACTCCATATGCCCCAGGGCGGCCAAAAAATGAAACAAACAAACTATGTCTAAACTTTAGCAGGTCCCGAGGAGGTCCAGCTTTGGGGCTTGACACCTTCTCTGGTGTCTGGGGATCTCCCTCTGCTCTGGGATGTGGGTCCTTCCACCCGCTTGTTATGCCTGTGGTGTGTAGTTCGGGGTTGCTCCCCCGTCTGCCCCGGATGAGAGGCACGGGGAGCAGGGATGGAAGAGAGGCCCTTACAAGCCAAGCGTCTCCCTTCCCAGCCTGGGCCCCTGCCCCAGGTCTGACCTCTGACTAGGTCACCTCACACCATCTTTTGGGGGAAAAAAGCACCTGCCTTCTGACCTTTACTCTGTTCCCAGCTGGCCAGACACTGAGTGTCCAGGATCTGGGTGCCAGCCAAGTTGCATACACCCAGGTATCTTGGAAGTCAGCCCAGCCATACCCAGCCTCCGGCAGCCTCCGGCAGCATCACCCCCACTCATGTCCTGCTACATGTGGTCCTCGGCCACTGCTGACAGATGTTCCCAGGGTCAGAGCTGGTGTAAGGCCCGAAGAGGGGCATTTTCTTTTCGTCCTCATGGGTGCTAGTCGGGTTTGTTAAACACTGAGCTACAGCCAAGGACATCTTTTAAAGAATATGGTTCAACAGCATTAAGTACGTTCACGCTGTTGTGCAACCATCCCCATCCATCTCCACCTTCCCCAACTGAAACTCTGGCCCCATTAAATGTTAACTACCCCCCCAACCCCAGTCCCTGGCACCCACCGTCCAGCTCTCTGTCTCTAGGAATTTGACTCCTCTAGGGACCTCCTACAAGTGGAATCAAACAAAATATGTCCTTTGGTGTCTGGCTTATTTCACGGAGCATCATGTCCTCAAGCTTCAACTATGTTGCGTCATGGGTCAGAAAGTTCCTCTTATTAATTAATTAATTAATTAATTTTGTCTTTTTGCCTTATCTAAGGCTGCATCCGCAGCATATGGAGGTTCCCAGGCTAGGGGTCGAATTGGAGCTGTAGCCACCGGCCTTCACCACAGCCACAGCAACGCGGGATCTGAGCCGCGTCTGCACACGGCAACGCCAGATCCTTAACACACTGAGCAAGGCCAGGGATCGAACCCGCAACCTCATGGTTCCTAGTCAGATTCGTTAACCACTGAGCCACGACAGGAACTCCTATTTTTATTTTATTTTTTTCTTTTTCAGCCGCACCCCTGGCTTATGGAAGTTCCCTGACCAGGGACTGAGTCCGAGCCAGAGCTGTGACCTACACCACCACTGTGGCAACACCAGATCCTTAACCCCCTGGGCTGGGCTGGGGATGGAACCAGCATCTCCACAGAGACAAGCTGGATCATTAACCCACTGAGCCACAGTGGGAACCCCCGGTTTCCTTTTTTTTGTTTTGTTTTGTTTTTTTGGTCTTTTTAGGGCCACACCCATGGCATATGAAGTTACCAGGCTAGGGGTCAAATCAGAGCTACAGCTGCTGGCCTGCACTACAGCCACAGCGACACAGGATCCGAGCCGCATCTGCAACCTACACCACAGCTCATGGCAATGCTGGCTTCTTAACCTACTGAGCAAGGCTAGGGATTGAACCTGCATCCTCATGGATACTAGTCGGGTTCGTGACTGTTGAGCCAAGACAGGAACTCCCCAGTTTCTCCTTTTAAAGGTTGAATGATAGATATTCTGTTGTATGGATGGATCCCATTTTGTTGTTCCATTTGTCTACTGATGGACACTTGGATTGCTTTCACATTTTTGGCCCTTCTGAATAATGCTGCTACGAACGTGGGTGTCCATGTACATCTGGGAGTTGTTTTTTCTTTTCATTTTCTTCCTAAACAGTAACTATTTTATAAAACCATTCCTTGCTGTTGAAATGAATGATGCTGGACACCTTTCGGAATAAGCCGACAGAGGTAAGCTAGCTCCGAGAATAGCATTGTGGACTGTTTTGATTCAGCTCCTGGCTCTGTCACTTCTTCAGAGTCTTAAAATGCTTCAGGAAGATCATTTAACCCTTCAGTGTTACCTCAGTTTCCCTTTTTGTCTGTAAAGCATAGGAGAATTGGAGTTCTGTTATGCCAGAGTGGGTTAAGGATCTGGCTTTGTCACTGCAGCAGTTCAGGTTGCTACTGTGACTCAGGTTTGATCCCTGGCCCAGGAATTTCAGCATGCCACAAGCGTAACCAAAATTTAAAAAGCGGAGGAGAATTACAGCACTATTTCCCAGCTGTAAATGTGATGAGCGTTTCATACGTATGAAGAAAAACCATGAACACAGGTAAAGCACCCATCACAGCATGGGGCACCTAAGCTGCTTCTGTTAGCATGTCCTGACCCATTTCCTCCCACATGGCAGCCACACAGAGTCCCATTTTATGGAGGGGCCACTGTATTTATTTAACTCTACCACAATGGACAGACAACGACATTTTACTATTTTACTACCTCTAATTGTGCAGCCCTGAATCACCTCATGAATTTCCTCATGTGTACACGTGCAGGGTGTGTTTGCCAGAGATGGGATGGCTGAGCCCAAGGGCAAGTGCATTTCACAGTTTTATAGCTGGAATCTAATTGCCCTCCTCTGAGGCTGTGCCCAGGGCTGGGTCACATCTGCAATGACTGACATGTCTGGGTCCCCGCAGCGCAGCCCACACTAAGTTTTCTCAAACTTTGCTCTTTGCCCATTGGGTACCTGGGAGGACTAAGAGCAGATGTGATTTGGAGGCAGAGAGAGGAAGAGGCACTGGCCCTGGGGACAGGCAGGGCCCTGGTGTGCTGGGGACTGGTGCCTAGGACCGCAAAGAAGGAATGAGTGCATCATGCCAAAGGCCGGCCAGCCCAGTTTGCAAAGGGTTCCGTGTCTCCAGCTGAGAAGAGTGGAGGCTCATCAGGGCTGTAGGAAAGCATCGGGGGTCCTAAGCAGGGATGAGGGATTCTCTCCTATCTCTTTCCAAGCCACCTCTCTAGCCACTGGTAGCAGGTGGGCATGGGGCTGGACTGAGTCAGGAGCAGCAGGCAGGAAGCTGGTTCAAACACTGGAATCAGATGTCAGGGTTCCCGTTGTGGCTCAGCAGTTAACGAACCTGACTAGTATCCATGAGGACACAGGTTTGATCCCTGGCCTTGCTCAGTGGGGTAAGAATCCGGCATTGCCATGAGCTGTGGTGTAGGTTGCAGATGCGGCTTGGATCCTGCATTGCTGTGGCTGTGGTGTAGGCCAGGAGCTACAGCTCCAATTCGACCCTAGCCTGGGAACCTCCATATGCTGCGGTGTGGCCCTATAAAAATAATAATAAAATAAAATAAAATAGAAACAGATATCAAGTGTCTGGGACCCTGTCTCTTCCAGCCACTGCAGTGGCCCCAGGAACCTTAGAGCCTAGTGCCTTGAGGGGCTGATAAGCATTTGTTGATGGAATAAATAAAGCCATGCCACCCCAGTGGAACAATGAGGGGGTGTCTGAAATTTATGAAGGAGGTAAGAGCGTCAGAGCTAGATGGCCAACTGGCTGCAGGGAGGGAGGGAGAAGATGCCATCCAGGATGATGCTCGGGCCCTTACTTGGGTGGGAGGACAGAGTCGAGATGGGTTCTGGAGAAATGTCTGCAAAGCAGATGGACCCAGGGGTCTCCAGCTCCCTAAGAGGCCTGTGCTGCTGATGGAGCCAGAAGAGAAACAGAAAGTATAGGATGGATGTGCGCTGTAACTCGGGCCTGGAAGACAGGGAGCGAAGGGTTGCCATGGTGACCGGTGCAGAGATCAAGGGGCAAAGGTGAGTGGAGTCATAATGTGAAAGGGCGTATTAATCATGCCGTTGCGTGCTCTGTATTGCCTCTTTTTTAAATTTTTAATTCTGATATTTACTCAGAAGGACCACTAATAGCCTCACATATAAGATAGCAAACTCCTTGCCCCAATGGCCTATATTTTCTGAAGCTTTGACATCCTGGGGCCCTGCTTGCTGATCTGGGAGACAGTGCCCCATCCAGGATTATTTAATTCTTCAAGATAAGAAACAGCTGCCTCAGGGAACACAGCTTTCTTTCACAAGCAAAGCAGCCAATGCAAAAGTCGCCCCCACAACTACCTCCTCACCTGCTCTGCACTCTGGGCCAATACTCCCTTGCTCCAGTCACCCCAGGGTTAAGAACTGGGCAACTGGAAGCTGTAGCTCCAATTAGACCCCTAGCCTGGGAACCTCTATATGCTGCAGGTGTGGCCCTAAAATGACAAAAACCAAAAAAAAAAAAAAAAGAACTGGGCAACTAGGGACAGCCCTACACCCCAGAGTTGGCTGAAATTATTCAGACAAGCCAATCCTAAATTCTACCCTGTCCTGTCTTGCCTTTCGCTGGCAGACCACAATAAAGGCTCTCTCCCATGTTTGCGCCTCCCTCTGTGTCCGGCTCTTGACCAACCCTGGTGCTTCCTCACGCGGCCCCATGTGGCCTGCCCTGCTTCCCGATTCAAGGGATCTGTGAGAATAAACTTCTTCCTCCATGATGGTTATTTCCATGCCTGCTTGTCTTCCCATCCCTGGTTAAAACAAATCCCAAGTCCCTTTTAAGATAAGAGGATTTCAGGTAGTACAGATGGTCGAAATGCCAGATGCCGCAGGAGGTCAGGACAGCTGAGAGCGTGGCAACAGCAGGGATGAAGGGTCCTCAGTGTGTGAGACTGGGGCTGGCAGTGACGTGTGGAGGGCAGTGCCATCTCTGACTGGGAAGTGAGCACAAGCATGGCTGCTAAAGGAAGGACAGTTGTGGACAGCGGGAGTGATGCCGCGTTGGAGAAGGGTGGGAGCATCATGAGACTTTGGGGGCACACTGAGTTGAGCAAAGGGAGGAGGAGCTGATTTGGGAGAGGGTCAGGGGCCGAGCTGACCCATGGCTGTGCCCCTTGGAACAGCCATGGGACAGCCGGCTGAATGGATGCAGGCGTGAAAAGGCCAGTGGCAGCATGGAGGGGAAGTGTGGCCGGAAGGGATGGGCAGAGGGGTTGAAGGTGATGAGGAGAGAGGGGTCGGGGGGTCACTGAGGCTGGACTGACCATTACGGGGAGGAGGAAGCAGTCAGGGAGTGGGAGGTGAGAGAGCTGAGAGGGCAGGGGTTGTGGACAGGGAGGCTGGTGATGATGATGGCGGTAGCGGTAATGACAGTGACAATGACGGTCATGGTGAGGATGCTGATGGCGGTGGTGGTGGGAATGACGTCGACGGTGGTGGTGGCTGTGGTGGTGGTGGTGATGATGATGACGGCAGAAGCTGACTTTACCAAAGCCCTGTACTGGGCCAAGCTCTGGGCCAAACACTTTATGTGCATTTATGACCCCCAAATAGGGTAAGTTCTACACAAAGCCCGCTGAATAATTTGTGGGGCCCCTTGTTAAAAAAATGCACACAGCAAATGCAAAGCTTTTCCGTTTCTTCCCTTGTCTCTCTCTTATCTTATTGTGTTTTCTGTGTCACTCTGAGTAACATATCATACGCATATTTCCCACCTCGTTCTAAGTAGCAAGGACCTAAGTTAAACCCACGAGTTCCCATTCTGGTTCAGAGGGTTAAGAACCCGACATAGTGTCCACGAGAATGTGGGTTCAATCCCCAGCCTCACTCAGTGGGTTAAGGATCCAGCATTGCCACAAGCTGAGGCCTAGGTCACAGATGCTGCTTGGATCCAGCGGTGCCGTGGCTGTGGTGTAGGTCGGCAACCGTAGCTCTTATTCAACTCCTAGACTGGGAACTTCCATATGCCACAGGCTTGGCCTTAAATGAATACATAAATAAAGTTAAATTCAGAGCTTGAGTTTTACCATTCAACCTTTTTTGGGGGGGCACACTTGCAGCATGCAGGAGTCCCCAGGCCAGTGATGGTTTTATTTAATTTTAGTTTAGTTTATCTTATTTTATTTTTTATCTTTTTAGGGCTGCACCCGCGGCATATGGAAGTTCCCAGGCTAATTGGAGCTGTAGCTGCTGGCCTACACCACAGCCACAGCAACGCAGGATCCGAGCCGTGTCTGCGACCTACACCACAGCTCACAGCAATGCCGGGTCTTTAACCCACTGAGTGAGGCCAGGGATTGAACCCCCGTTCTCACGGATACTCGTCAGGTTCGTTTCCACTGAGCCACAACGGGAATTCCCAGTAATGGTTTTAAATGCGAATGTAAGAGCGTTGAATTTGTTGGTGACAGACTCTAAATTGCAGTTCAGATTTTGTAGCCCGTCTGTGTACCTGCATTTCATTCTTACCAGAACCATGGAAATACTGCACAAAACATTCACTTTCTGATATATGCCCAACCTACTGACACTCTCTCCTTTTGGCTGATGAATAAGGAGGGGCTGAAAGGAACGGAGCTGTGGGGTGCCTTATCTTTCGTCTACCTCTGTGTCACCCCCTCCAACTTAAGTAGTTGGCTAATACAGGATGGGACCGTGAGAAGAGATACTAGACTTTCTTCATTGTTTCTTAGAGCACAATTGCTTTCTTTCAGAAGTAGGAGCAAGTTCTGGTTCTCATGGAAAACCCTGTCCCCACAGGCTGCCAGTGTCTCCGCTTACTCAGTCCTAGACACCGCACCTTGCGCTCAGGGTCTGTCATGAGTCCATCGAAATTCTGTGCACACAATGGGTCTCCTTCACTCGACGTGCCTGCTCTGCTGCCCCATCAGACCTCACAAGTTCAGAAGCACAAGTTCAAAGGTGAACTGATGAAAAACTTTTAGATGGAGCCACTAAGCTAAGGGAAAGAAGCGAGGCAGACAATGCAAATACTGTCTGATCTCACTTATATGTGGGATCTAAAAAAAACAAACTCAGGAGTTCCCTTCATGGCGCAGCAGTTAACGATCCCGACTAGGATCCATGAGGATGCGGGTTCGATCCCTGGCCTTGCTCAGTGGGTTAACAATCTGGCATTGCCGTGAGCTGTGGTGTAAGTTGCAGATGTGGCTCGGATCCCGCGTTGCTGTGGCTGTGGCGAAGGCCAGCGGCTACAGCTCTGATTAGACCCCTAGCCTGGGAACATCCACATGCCGCGGGTGCAACCCTAAAATGGCAAAATGGCAAAACAAACAAACAAACAAACAAAAAGCTCAGAAGGAGAAAACAGAGTAGACTGGCATCACCAGTGGATGGAGGGTGGGGGAAGTGGGAAGATGTTGCTCAAAGGGTACAAACCTCTAGTGATAAGGCTGCCAAGTTTGGGATCTAATGTACGGCATGGTGATTATAGCTAATAATACTGTAGCATGGAGTTCCCTGGGGGCTCAGCGGATTAAGGTTCCTGCACTATCACTGCTGTGGCTCGGGTCACAGATCTGGTACAGGGGTTGACCCCTGCCAGGCTCGGGAAATTTCACATGTCACTGCAGGAACGACCCCTCCACTAAAATATGTATGTACATAAATATACATGAAGGAGTTCCCATTGTGGCTCATGGGTTAAGAACTCGATTAGTATCCCTGAGGATGCTGATTCAGTCCCTGGCCTCGTTCAGTGGGTTAAGAATCTGGTGTTGGATTTCCCATCATGGCACAGAAGAAATGAATCCCGCTAGGAACCATGAGGTTGTGGGTCTTGCTCAGTGCGTTCCCGCTAGGAACCATGAGGATCCCTGGCCTTGCTCAGTGGGTTGGGGACCCGGCGTTGCCGTGAGCTGTGGTGTAGGTCGCAGATCTGGCGTAGCAACAGCTCCAATTGGACCCCTAGCCTGGGAACCTCCATATGCCACAGGCGCAGCCCTAAAAAGACAAAACTAGGAGTTCCCTGATGGCCTAGTGGTTGAGGATCTGGTGTTGTCACTGCTGTGGTGCATGTTTCATCTCTGTCTCCAGAATTTTCACATCCTGTGGGCGGAGCCAAAAAAAGAAAAAGAAAAAACTAAAGAGCTACAAAGACACCTTCCTTCGGAGTGAATAGCTGCTCGGTTCCGTGCCTTGATTTCATGTTGGATTCTGTGGCTTTGTTCCATAGTGGGATTGTGTGCCTGGGTTCCATGGTTGAATTCTGTAGCTGGATTTTACCTTGGGTTCTACACCAAGGTTTTACAGCTAGCATTTTTTTTTTTTTTTAGAGCTATACCTGCTGCATATAGAAGTTCCCAGGCTAGGGTTGAATCAGAGCTACAGCTGCTGGCCCCACGCCTTGGCCACAGCAATACTGGATCTGAGCCGCATCTGTGGTCTACACCACAGCTTGGGGCAACACTAGATACTTAACCCACTGAACGAGGCCGGGGATCGAACCTGCATCCTCATGGATGGGTTCTTAACTCACTGAGCCACAATGCATACTCCCCTTAAGCTGATTTTTGGAAAAACTGTAAAATTTCTATGGCCACACCCAAGGCATATGGAAGTTCCTGGGCCCGAGATTGAATCTGAGATGCAGCTGCGACTTAACACAGCAGCTGTGGTGACACTGGGTCCTTTAACACTGAGCTGGCCTGGGGACTGAATCTGCACCTCCGTGGCGACCCTGAGCCACTGCAGTCAGACTCTCAGTCCTCTGCACCATAGCAAGAACTCCTGATTTTGTTATTTAATTGAAGTAGAATTCTCATAACAGAAAACTCACCATTTTGAACAATTCAGTGCAACCGTGCCCTCACAAATCTATGCATCTACCACCTCTATCTGGTTCCAAAACATTCTCATTCCCCACAAAAGGAAACCCTGTGCCCACTAAACAGTTGCTCTTGTTCCCTCCTCCCCAAGCCCCTGGCAATGACTGATCTACTTTCTGTGGGTTTGCTTATTCTGGACACTTCATATCTGTGGAATCATACACCATGTGGTCTCTTCTTTCACTGAGCATCATGTTCTCTGGGTTCATCCACACTGCAATGAGTGTCAGCGCTCCATTCTTTTTTATGGCCGAATAATATTCCACTGAATAGCTGGACCACATTGTCTTTATATTTGTGGGCTGATGTACCTGCCTGCAGGTTCTTTACCCAGTGAATATGTGTGGATTGAATAAAAGAATGATTGGAGGAATAGAGATTGAGGACAAGTGAGCACAAGTGGCCCAGGCCCTGCCATCCTCCCTCAGGGCCAGGAGTCCCTTGGGAAGCCTACATCAGCTGCATCACGGGCGCCTGGGGAAGGAAGGATGTGGGGTAGGTGATGGGGGCAGAGAAAGCTCCCTCCTGGCTCAGAGCCAGGGCTGACCTGTTCCCCTTTCCAGGTGAGAGCGGCACGGGGCCCCCTCTGGGGTCCTTGGATTGGGACTGTAGGAGGGGCAGCCTGCAACACCCTGACCCTGTCAGGAGGGAAGAATTCTGCCCTTGGGACCCAGTCACCACTCAGCTTGCTTCTCTTTGCAGCAAGCACGTCTGACATCAAACGTACTGTGAATTTTTTTGTTCTTTTTAGGGCTGCGCCTGAGGCATACGGAGGTTCCCAGGTTAAGGGTTGAATTGGAACTGCAGCTGCCAGTCTACGCCATAGCCACAGCAGCACGGGATCCAAGCCACATCTGTGACCTGCACCACAGCTCACAGCAACGCCAGATCTTTAACCCGCTGAGCAAGGCCAGGATCAAACCCCCATCCTCACGGACACTATGCCGTGACTGCATTTCATGGTTGCATTTTGTGACTGGGTTCTGTGTCTCCTTTAGGGCTTCAGAACCTCAATACCAGGAAGAGGCAGGGTCGGGGGATAAATTAGGGGTCTGAGATGAACAGCGCCACACTACCGTCTATAAACTAGATAAAGCACAAGAACCTACTATAGCACAGGGTACTCTCCTCAACACGTTGCAATAAGCTATGACAGAAAGAATCTGAAAAAGAATAGGTATACATCTAACTAAGTCACTTTGCTGTACATTTGAAACTAATACTAACCTTGTTAATCAGCTCTAGGAAAACACACATCCACAGAACGAACCTGTGTATACCTTCTGCTCTCTTGCCTGGGGAAGTTTCAAGTTCAGGTGGAGACACCACCAAGACATTTTCCCCCTGGTCTGAAACAATAGATTAATGAAGACACCCACAGCCTAGATTAGCTTTGAACTAGGTTAAAAGTGACCTCTCTTAGGAGGAAATGTCTTCATCTCAAAGGAGGAGGCAGGTGCCCTGAGTCAGAGGCCAGAGACCGGGCGCAGAAGTCAAGAAAAGGTTTATCCGGGGTAGGGGTTAGATCAGGATGGCTGCTGGCTTCGCCGGCGCTCTGGGTACAAACCGCTGTGAGTTTTGGTGTTCTGCCTTCAATTCTATTTTTCTCCCCAATACTTTTGTTGCTAAACAGAATAGTGAACTTACATGTAATATGTTATCATAACTAAGATCTCGTTATCAGAGAAAGAAGATAGGATGTATGTCGTAAAGCATGAGTATATATGTATCCTGTTACTTGTGGAGTATGATTTTTTCAGAACATGGGATTTTTCAGAGAAGCACTGGAATGTCCTGGTAGAAGTTCGGATATGCGTGAGCACCTACTGTGTGCCAGGCACTTTCTAGGCACAAGGACTTTACCCTCCTGGAGGTGCCACTCCAGTGGGGACTCTGTTCTCCAAAAACAGAACATGCCCCTGGTTCTTCTTCAGGGTGAACTTGACACTCCTGGACAGGAGCTGAGGTCTAAGTCTCCTCCTCTTGACCCTGGGCAAAACTCTATGTCTGCCTCCACCAACAGGGAATGACAGAAGTGACAATGGCTGCCAAGGCTAGGTCACACATGGTGATGCAGTTCCTCCCCGGGGGCTCCTTTTGGAATCAGCCACCACGATATAAGGAAACCCAAGCCACGTAGAGAGGCCACGTGGAGGTCTTGCAGTGGGCAGCCAGCACCCATCACCAGACAGATGAGCCAGGGAGCAGGCAAATGACCCCAGTCCCAGCCTGCCTCTGACACCGTGAGACACCTTGAACCAGACTCACCCAGCTGAGCCCAGCCAGCTCCTAAAGCCGTGAGAGATCACAGTAAGTTTGAGTGTGACTCGGTTGCGAAGCAATAGGTAACCAGAGTCAGGAGAGGCAGTAAACACGCAGGCAAGAGAATGCCAGTCAGTGACGTGGGGACACAAAACCAAGTGATGTGACTGAGGTGGGCTGCTTTAGTTGCAGGTGTGAAGGAGGGCCTCTTGGCAGAGGTGACACTGGAGCTGAAATCTGAAGGATGAAAGATTCAAAAGAAAGATTCAGCCATGATAAGGACCAGGAAACAGTGTTCCAGGCAGAGGGAAGAGTAAGTGCAAAGGCCCTGAGGCAGGAATGATCTCAGTGCATCGAAGAGACAGCAGGCCAGTGAGGTGGGAGTAAAGTAGAGGTGAGTAGCGGGGAGGTGGTGGGAGCCTTGTTGGCTGCGGTCCTGAGGCCTGAAGCTCTTGTTCCGTGTGTGCTGGGGAACCGCAGGAGCGTTTTGAGAAGGGGTGGGTTGAGACCCAAGCTCCACGTTTGTGGGGATGACAGGTGGGGCTGGAGTTTACCTGGGAGGAGAGCTACAGGGCTGCATTAAGGGACCCTAGGCCCTTTTGCTTTCATGGGCCCCTTCCTCCATTAAAAAAAGAAAAGTAGCAACTATATTTAGAACTGCACTGGTATAAAAATGAATGCAGGAGTTCCCTAGTAGCTGAGCATGTTAAGGATCTGGTATTGTCACTGCTGTGGCTCGGGTCACTGCTGTGGTGCAGTTTTGCTCACTGGCCCTGGAATTTCCAAATATTGTGGGTGCAGCCAAAAAAAAAAGAGAGAGACAGAGAGAGAGAGAACGTAATCCAGGCTGATGTACTATCACCTATTCATGATATTTTATGCAGCTTTTTTCTTCTGATCTTAAAAGAAATTCGAATGAAAACGTTTTGGAGTTCCTGTTGTGGCTCAGCAGGTTAAGGACTCGACGTAGTGTCCATGAGGATGTGGGTTCGATCCCTGGCCTCACTCAGTGGGTTAAGGATCCAGCATTACCACAAGCTGTGGCGTAGGTCACAGACGAGCCTCAGATCTGGCATTGCTGTGGCTGTGGCACAGGCCGGAAGCTGCAGCTCCAACTTTTCTCCTGGCCTGGGAACTTCCACATGCCACAGGTGAGGCTGTTAAAATTTTTTTTTCATAGAGTCCTAAAAGTATCATGGGCCCCGGGCACAGAACCTGAAGGATGAGTCAGCCCTGAAAAGCTACCGGGTGACTAAGAACTAGGAGATGCCAGAGCCTCTGCTCTTTGGGGGGGCCCCTGCTGGGCACAGAACCAGACCTGGCAGACAGGCAACCAATGGTCACATCTTCAAGGGATCTCACGTCCTGCCAGGTGCTGCCACTGATAGATGGATTGATGGAATGATCCAGACCCCGCTACCTGGGCAGACACCTTGCTGGGAAGTTTCTGAAGGGACAGGGAGTCTGTTGGCCTTAGTGATGCTCAGAGGGAGAAGAGCCATGTTGGCCCATTAGACTGTCAACTCCAGGGAGTAGAGACTTGGTCAGTCTCGCCCTTTGCACATAGTAGCTGCTAAATTAATATCGATTGATGTGGGAGTTCCCTGGTGGTCCAGTGGTTAGGACTTGGCGCTTTTACCACTGTGTCCCGGGTTTAAGCTCTAGTCTGGGAACTGAGATCCCACATTAAACCTCGCTGCCTGCCTCAGCCAAAAAAAAAAAAAAAAAATTGGTTCATGCGCTATATGAATGGATTTGCTGCTTCCTGTTCAGGGACTTGGGCAGAGCTGCTGTGAGTATAAAAGGAACAAAGAAATGAGTTAGTGGTTAGTGGTTAGAGGTCACAGGAAGCAGAAGTCTGGACTTGGGTGAAACCATCTCATACGGGGGTCTCTGGGTGGGGGCCACTCTGGCAACTGCCTCTTACATAGCAGATGCCTGCCCAGGCAAGTTCGGGGCTCCTTTCAGCAGCTGTCTGGGAGTGCTGGCCGCTGCCCAGTCTGCCTCAGTTTCCCTGGGAAGCTAGAGACACACAGAGAGGAGGGAAGGGGCAGCTGGGCTGGTGGGCTCCTCTCTGTGCCCACCCGAGGCTGCTCCCCACCCTTTGAGTTGACTCCAGGCAAGAATGGTACTTTGGAGTTCCCGTTGTGGCTCAGCAGGTTAAGAATCCAACTAGTCTCCATGAGGATGCGGGTTCGATCCCTGGCCTCGCTCAGTGGATTAACGATTCAGCGTTGCCGCAAGCTGCCGAATATTTCACACATTCAGCTCAGATCTGGCGTTGTGGTGGCTGTGGTGTAGACCAGCAGCTGCAGCTCCAATTCGACCCCTAGCCTGGGAACTTCCAAATGCCGAAAGTGCAACTGTAAAATGAAAAAAAAAAAAAAAATCGAAAATCAAATAAATAGGGAGTTCCCGCTGTGGTGCAATGGCCACAGCAGCACCAGGACAAATGTTCAATACCCGGCCCAGCACAGTGGGTTAAAGGATCCCCAGTACTGGAGTTCCCATCTCAGCGTAGCAGAAACGAATCTGACTAGGAACCATGAGGTTGCGGGTTCGATTCCTGACCTCGCTCAGTGCGTTGGGGATCTGGTGTCGCCGTGAGCAGTGGTGTTGTTCACAGACGCGGCTTGGATCTGGCATTGCTGTGGCTGTGGCATAAGCTGGCGGCTACAGCTCCAATTAGACCCCTAGCCTGGGGACCTCCATATGCTGCGGGTATGGCCCTAAAAAGTCAAAAAGACAAAAAAAAAAGGAAAAGGATCCCCAGTACTGTGGCTCAGGACCCCTGGCCCAGGAACTCCATATGCTTCAGGGCAGCCAAAAATTTTTAATTTAATTTAATTTAATTTAATTTAATTTAATTTAATTTAATTTAAATGAGATATCTTTTTGTCTATTTAAACCCTGATTTTTTTTTTTTTAATTTCAGAATCTTGCTTCAGCTTGGTGCATTCAGCATAAATGGCAGCCTTCTGGAGAACATTTGGCACTCTGAACAAAGAATCCTAAAATGTTTGTCTTTTTCAGGCCAGTATTTCCGCTTCTGAGAATTTATTCTGAAGAAATATGAGAACTAGGTAAATATTTGCACAGAATCATATTCGTTGTAGCGTTATTTTAATATTCACTTAGCACAAAACTTTAGGTGCATAGTTAAGTAAACTGCAATATAATGACATGATAAAATCAACTAGGCGGTCATTAATATTGTCATTAAAAATGTTTTAATGCTTTTAAGAATATGGGGGAGTTCCCGTCGTGGTGCAGCAGAAACAAATCCAATTGGGAACCCTGAGGTTGCGGGTTTGATCCCTGGCATTTCTCAGTGGGTTAATGATCCAGCATTGCCATGAGCTGTGGTGTAGGTTGCAGACGCGGCTCGGATCCTGGGTTGCTGTGGCTGTGGTGTAGGCCGGTGGCTACAGCTCCTGTTAGACCCCTAGCCTGGGAACCTCCATATGCCACGGGTGCGGCCCTAGATAAGGCAAAAAGACAAAAAAAAAAGGAATATGGGAAGAAAGAAAAATTTGTTTTCAAGTAGCCATACAAATTTTATTTATTCCTTATATTTTCTGCAATTTAAGAAAAACACTATCTGATCATAACAATAAGTGCACCTAATTTAAAATGAAAGCAGTAAGCCCTAAATGAAATTTGATAACGAAGAACATGGAAAGATTTTTCTAATGACACAGAAAATAACAATATGGAAAATGTTTTCATACAGTATCCTAAGAAAAAAGATGCATTTAGATGAAACTCAATATTTTTTCTACATTTTTCCGTGATTATAAACCTCATTGCAGGAGTTCCTGTCGTGACTCCATAGTTAACGAATCCGACTAGGAACCATGAGGTTGCGGGTTCGATCCCTGGCCTTGCTCAGTGGGTTAAGGATCCAGCGTTGCCATGAGCTGTGGTGTAGGCTGCAGACGCAGCTCGAATCCCGCGTTGCTGTGGCTGTGGCAAAGGCCGGCAGCTACAGATCCTGTTAGACCCCTAGCCTGGGAACCTCCACATGCCGTGGGTATGGCCCTAGATAAGGCAAAAAGACAAAAAAAAAAAAAAAAAAAGAACGTTGCAGGAGTTCTCCTGTGGCAAAGCAGGGTAAGGATCTGGTGTTGTCACTGCAGCAGCTCGGGTCACTGCTGTGGCTGTGATTCGGATCTCTGGTCTGGGAATTTCCACATGGCACAGGTGCAGGGCAGGGCGGGGGTGGAGAAAGAAAAAAAGAAAAAGAAATCCTATTGGCTTTGAAGCAACCAAAACTCTCATTCAGTGCAGGTGAGAAGGCAAGATGGTCCAGTCACCTTGGGAGACAGTTTGGTGTTTTGCTTTTTTATGGAACTAAACATACTCTGCCATGCGACTGAACAACCACCATCCTTGGTATTTATGCAAGGGAGTTGAAAACTCTGTCCACACAAACCTGCACAGGGATGTTTATAGCAGCACCCTTAAAAGCCAAAGAAGCCGATCTGAAAAGGCTGCGTTCTGCATGATTCCATCTCTATGACATATGGGAAAGGCAAAACTATAGAAAAAATGAAAAGATCAGTGGTTGCCAGGGGTTGAGGGGTAGGGAGGGGTGAAAAAGCAAGCGTGGGAGATTTTTAGGACAGCGGAATTAATGTGCATGATACTACAGTGGTGGCTACACGTCATTGTACATTTATCTGAACCCATAGACTGAACAACACCCAAGAGTGAACCCTGGGGAGTTCCCGTCATGGCACGGCGGAAACGAATCCAAGTAGGAACCAGGAGATTGTGGGTTCGATCCCTGGCCTCGCTCAGTGGGTTACGGATCTGGTGTTTCTGTGAGCTGTGGTGACTCCCTAGCCTGGGAACCTCCATATGCCTCGGGTGCGGCCCTAGAAAAAGACAGAAAGGGAAAAAAAAATAGAACTTGTTTCATTGGACTATCATCACAATTAAAAATGTATGCGAAAATAATTTGAATATTGAAAATCTTTATATAAATATACAGGCATTGTTATTTTCATTGGGGTTTTAATTAAACGCACATATACCTTTCACTTTTTTCTTCCTTTATTCTTTTGCACATTGGAATTTCCCAGAGCATCATGACAGAACTGTATACTCGGTGAAGCAAACCAAAGGCATAAAACATAATATACCTATGCCCTGGTGCTTACCTACAAATTCTTAAAAACTAGGAGACACTGTCCCCCACATTTTATGAATTTCTGTTAATCTAATACTGTTTTTAAAAAAATTCTTTAATCCTTATTATTTATAAATGTAAGAATACCAAGTAAATTATATACTCCTGGAAACTGGGTTATTTCAAGAGAAATAATATATTTGGAAGACAGATTCACATGATATGTGATTTGGTATATGCATCAAGAAAAAACGAATCACATTTCAAAAAAAAATATGCTAAATCCAGTTGCTTTTATGTTGAATGAAAGAAGTCAGTCTTTTTTTTTGCTTTTTTTAGGGCCACACTTGCAGCATATGGAGGTTCCCAGGCTAGGGGTCCAATCAGAGCTGCAGCTGCCGGCCTACACCACAACCACAGCCACAGCCACAGCCACAACCACATCAGATCCAAGCCACATCTGAGACCTACACCATCGCTCACAGCAATGCCAGATCCTTAACCCACTGAGCGAGGCCAGGGATCGAACCCGCAAACTCATAGTTCCTACTGTGATTCGTTTCCACTGTGCCACAACGGAAACTTTGAAAGAAGCCAGTTTTGAAAGGCTACACATTGTGTGATTCCATTTCTATGACTACAGTTTGAAAAGACTGAACTCTAGTGCCTGAGAACAGATGAGCTGTTGCCAGGGAACAGGGAAGAGAGGAAGGGAGAGGCTACAAAGGGGCAGTGAGAGGAGGTTTTGGCAGGTGATGGAACTGTTCTAGATTCTACTATGGTGGTGGTTATGCATGTGTTAAAATTAACAGAACTACCTTACAAAGGGAAAAAAGTCAATTCTACTTCACGATAATTTTTGTTTTCTTTTTTGGCCACCCTGTGGCCATGTGGAGTTCCCCAGGCCAGAGGTCAGATCCAAGCCAAAGTTGCTACCTACACTTGTGGCAATGCCAGATCCTTAACCCACTGTGCTGGGCTGGGGATCGAACCTGCGTTCTGGGGCTGCAGAGATGCTGCCCATCCCATTGAACCACAGGGGGAACTTCTACTTTACTATATATATATATTTTTTTTTCTTTTTAGGGCCACACCTGCAGCATATGGAAGTTCCCAGGATAGGGATCGAATTGGAGCTGCAGCTTCTGGCCTACACCACAGCTACAGACACAGCAACTCAGGATCGGAGCTGAATCTGCGACCACACCACAGCTCATGGCAATACTAGACCCTTAACCCACTGAGCAAGGCCAGGGATTGAACTTGAATCCTTGTGGATACCAGCTGGGTTTGTTACCGCTGAGCCACAGTGGGAACTCCCACAATAATTTTTTAAAAATTAAAGGTCTCGTTGTGGCTCAGCAGAAACGAACCGAACTAGCATCCATGAAGATGCAGGCTCTATCCCTGGCCTCACTCAGTGGCCTAAAGGATCAGGTATTGCTGTGAGCTGTGATGTAGGTCACAGATGCGGCTTGGATCTGGCGTTACTGTGGCTGTGGCATAGGCTGGCAGCTGAGCTCTGATTCAACCCCTGGCCTGGGAACTTCCATATACCGCACGTGAGGCTGTACAAAGCAAAGAAAAAAAAAAGCCGAGGCAAGGACCCCAAGCGTCCAGAGCTTGAACCCTGCCCGTCTTCTTCCCCTTACCGTCCCAGTCCTCTCCCTCAGCTCTGCCC
This sequence comes from Catagonus wagneri, assembly GCA_004024745.2. Lineage (NCBI taxonomy): Eukaryota > Metazoa > Chordata > Mammalia > Artiodactyla > Tayassuidae > Catagonus > Catagonus wagneri. The sequence continues at coordinate 5,712,071 of PVHT021183507.1, forward strand.
GTCCAGACCCCTGGGCTCTCTCCTCCCACCACCAATTTCCGGAGGGTTCCCCACCCCCACTCTGTAGTGGCCGCAAAAAGGGAAGTGGTGGGGGGTGGAGATGGCTGCGGGGAGAGTTTCCAGAAAGATAATTTTAGGTCATTTCCATCCTCAGGTCACACCCCCACTACCCCTGCCTCCCAGCCCACCGCCTTGCAGGAACTGACAACAAGCAGTTTCATTCAGAGCCACTAGCTTTGCGCAGCCACTGACTCAGAGAGCAAAACCATATCATCCAGGATCCAGCCCCAGCTCAGCCACTTACAGGCTGTGTGACCTTGGGCCAGTGCCCTAACCTCTCTGTGCCTCACTTGCAAGAGGATAAGAGCATCCAGCTCACAGGGCTGTTGAGGGAGCAAACAAGTTTGTTTACAATAGTCTCTGGGGAGTTCCTTTGTGGCTCAGTGGGTTAAGGACCTGGTGTTGTCCCTGCAGCAGCTGCGGTCACTGCTATGGCACAGGGGCAGTCCCTGGCCCAGGAACTTCCACTTGCCACGGGAATGGCCAAAAAAGAAAAAAATAATAATATCTGGCCCTTAACCGCTCTGTGATGGTTTCTGGCTGATGTTATTTTTAATGGGTGAGAGACGGAGGACAAGCCCTGAATTTGAAAAATGGTCAGTAAATGCCATTTTCCCCTCCCCACTCCGCCTCTCTGTCCCCAGGCTGCTCTGTCCCAGGAAAGTTTGGAGATCAAGTTTAAGGTCTGAATTTATCTTTCAACTGCTGACCTTCTGCCCCATCTGTCCAGCAAAGTTGCTCGGTGGCCTGGGTGCTGAGGGCTGCCCACCCCTCCTCCCCTTGCTCTCACCCACAGAGGCTGGCAGTCGTGGGCTTCCTGCCACCCCATGCCTCTGCTCCGGGCTGACACCAGGGATGCTGCACATCCAGCTCAGAGAGACACACTGATCTCCAGCGCCTGCCTCCCACAGATATCCAGACATCCGTTGTACAGTCCAGCCCCTTCGTTCCCGACCTGTTGTTACCCTGTGCCCCCCACTCAGGAGGGCACAGAGAGGGACATCGTGCTGCATGCACAAAACCTGCCCTGCAAGCTCCCTCCCACCCCTTCTCCTTCTTTTCCTGGTCCCACCAGCCTCCAGACATCCTCTTCTCAGAAAACAGGCCCCTTTCACTCAGTCTCTCTGTGCGCTGCCCACGTGCAGCCCCGTGATTGCTAATCGGAGCATGATGCTCTCCTATAAAAACCAATTGTGGCTCCAGGAAGTCTGAGCCCTGGCCCCCCGGGCCTGAGCAGATGGTCACCCTCCGGCTGCCCCCTCGGGGCACACTGGGCTTCTGTTTCAGTGGAACCCTCCCGTGCCCAGCCCCCTGCCTCTCTGCCTCTCTGCCCACCTGCCCCTTCAGCTGGGGGACATGTAGTCCTTGGGCAGTCTAACCCGACCGCCTACCCACGTCCTGAACGTCCTGTTCTCACCCACGCCCACCCCCACCCCCATCACACTGACCTGGAATGACCAAGGTCAGTCATTAGCTTCGGCTCGCGGGTCCCAAAGAAAAGCCCCTCCAGTTAACACTGGCACCGAAACCCCAGAGCAAGGATATAAAAAGGCTGATTGGAAGGAAGCGTACCTTTCAAAAACAGTCCGAATTACGACAAGGAATTCGTTCTGCTTAGCAGTGAACACAATGTGAGTTACAAAGGAAACTACTGCTAATTCCTGAAACAGATTCACTGGGTTTTGGGGGAGGAGCAGCCCCCCATGAATCTGAATTTAATAACTGACATGGAGTATTGCAATAGCGTTCTGAAAGGAGTCATTGGAGTGGGGAGTGGGAGGGCAGACACACACGCACGCACGCACACGCACGCACGCACGCAAGAAAATAAATGGGAAGATACTTGGAGGGTATTGTGAGTTGAACAGTGTATTCCCACCTCCAAAAGAGGTTGAAATACCAACCTTCGGTATCTGGGTACGTGATCTTACATAGAAAATCAGGTCTTTGCAGATGTAATCAAGGAAGGATGAGGTCATCCTAGAGTACCACGGGCCCTAAACCCAATGACCCAACTTCTAAGAGAAATTTGGAGGAGTTCCCGTTGTGGTTCAGCGGGTTAAGGGCCCGATTAGTGTCCACGAAGATGCGGGTTTGATCCCTGGCCTCACTCAGTGGGTTAAGGATCCAGGGTTGCCGTGAGCTGTGGTGTAGATTGAAAATGTGACTCAGATCCCACGTGGCCATGGCTATGGCGTAGGCTGGCAGCTGAGGCTCCAATTTAACCCCTAGCCTGGGAACTTCCATATGCTATAGGTGCAGCCCTAAAAAGACCAAGAAGAGGAGTTCCCTTCTTGGCCACTTGAGTGGCTCAGTGGTTAACGAATCCGACTAAGAACCATGAAGTTGCGGGTTCGATCCCTGGCCTTGCTCAGTGGGTTAAGGATCCGGCGTTGTCGTGAGCTGTGGTGAAGGTTGCAGACGGCGTTGCTGTGGCTGTGGCGTCGGCCAGCAGCTGTAGCTCCTATTAGACCCCTCGCCTGGGAACCTCCATATGCCGCGGGTGAGGCTCCCTAAAGACCCCCAAAAAAAAAGGAGAGAGAGAGAGAAATTTGGGGTCTCCGTAGAGTCGTCACCTTGGTCCGACTTGGACATGCGGCCCTCTGCGCCTCTTCTTCACGCGCTGCTGCTACGGACCCGCTCTGACTACCCGCCCGACCGCAGGATGGCTCCTCAGCAGAACTGTTACTTGGACAAATACTTCTATAAGCACTACGAGCACCGGCATGTCACGTTACCTAGAGAACTTTCCAAACAAGTACCCCGAATCCATCTGATGTCTGAAGAGGAGCAGAGGATGCCGGGTGTCCGACAGAGTCCAGGCTGGGCTCATTACGTGACTCACAGGCCAGAAACACACATTCTTCTCTCTGGACGACCGCTTCCAAAAGAGCAGCAGAAACGAAGTCTCTCTGGAGATCATCAATTAAACCCCTGTCAGACTTCATGTATGTGTATATCAGGCAGTATTCAGTGAGTCCTTGAAAAATAAACAAATTGTTCATCCACACCTGTGCATGAGCTATGTTCTTCACAGCAACTGAGCTTAGTTAAATGCAACTGCCAGTAGGTTGCCGTATGGTGTTTAAGATAAAAATGTCTTTTTTTTTTGTCTTTTTGCCTTCTCTAGGACCACACCCACGGCATATGGAGGTTCCCAGGCTAGGAGTCTAACAGCAGCTGTAGCCGCCGACCTACACCACAACCACAGCAACGCAGGATCCGAGCCGCGGCTACAACCTACACCACAGCTCACGGCAACGCCGGATCCTTAACTCACTGAGCAAAGCCAGGGATCGAACCTGCAACCTCATGGTTCCTGGTCGGATTCATTAACCACTGAGCCACAATGGGAACTCCAAGATAAAATTTCTTGTAGTCAGTTTTTCTCTTAGTATAAGTGCCTGTTTGACTTTACCTGTTACTTTTGTTAAATAAAGTCGGCATGTTGCTCTTTTGTTGTTGTTGCTGTTGTTGCTTTTTTTAGGCCTGCACCCGTGGCTTGTGGAGGTTCCCAGGCTAGGGGTTGAATTGGAGCTGTAGCTGACAGCCTACGCCACAGCCACAGCAACGCCAGATCCGAGTTGCATCTGTGACCTACCCCACAGCTCACTCAACGCCAGATCCTTAACCCACTGAATGAGGCCAGGGAACAAACCCACAACCTCATGGTTACTAGTCGGATTTGTTTTCCGCTGCACCACAACGGGAACTCCTTAATGATCTTTTTTAACATTATTTTATTTATTTATTTATGTTTGGCTGCACCGGAGACATTCGGTAGTTCCCTGGCCAGGGACTGAACCCACACCCTCATGGATACTAGTGGGGTTTGTTAGCACGGAGCCGCAACAGGAACTCCCTGTATGTTGCACTTTTGAAAAAAGAAGAAAGAAATTTGGACACAGAGAAACAGACACACAGAGAAGTGAAGACAGGCAGAAACTGGAGAGATGGAACTCGGAGTGCCAGAAGCTGGGAAGAAGCAGGAAAGTTTCTTCCCCAGAGCCATTGCAGGTAGCACAGCCCTGCCAATACCTTAATTTTGGTCTTTGAACTTTTGGACGTGTGAGAGAATGTTTAAGCCATCCAGTTGTGATGCTTTGTTTCAGCAGCCCCAGGAAAACCATACTCCGGTCTCTGGGTCTGATGCATTTGGTGTTTGCCTCCCCCTGGGAGCAGCCACTCCTGCCTTCTCCAGTGGCCCTTTCTCTGTGTTTAATTATTTTGGCCTGACCACCAAGTCTTTCTTTATAGATGACTTACCAGTGTTTTCGGTCCCCCTCCACTGTCGCTTCCTTCCATTGCAGGAAATCTCAACGAGGTTGTCAGTTTTGTCGTATCATTCTGCAACCCACTTGCACTGTGTTCTCACTGACTCTGTGGAATGTTTACAACATCCCACAGCCAGGGAACGACTGAGCTCCCCCTGACTCCTCCTCCAAAAAAAAAAGTCACATTCCATGGGTGCCACTTGGTACTGGAAAAAGAAAATAACCGTGATGTTTTGGGTGGGGACCGATTTTCTTTTTTCTTTCTTTTCTTTTCTTTTTTTTTTTTTTTGTACTGTTAGGGCCGCACCCACGGTATATGGAGGTTCCCAGGCTAGGGGTCTAACAGGAGCTGTAGCTGCCGGCCTTCGCCACAGCCACAGCAATGCAGGATCCAAGCCGCATCTGCAACCCACACCACAGCTCATGGCAACTCCGGATCCTTAACCCACTGAGCAAGGCCAGGGATCGAACCCGCAACCCCGTGGTTCCCAGTCGGATTCGTTAACCACTGATCCACAACGGGAACTCCGACTGATTTTCTAAATCACCAAAATGTTTAGTAGTAAACAATGCTTATTTTGTGACAACTCTTATGTCTCTCCACACCTCAAAATCACCCTCCTTGCAGATGTGACAGCTCTAGGGATCTAGCAAAACTGAATCTAAAAGGCGGATAAAGCAAGGAGTTCCCATCATGGCTCAGTGGTTAACAAATCCGACTAGGGAAGAATAAAAACCATGTGATCCTCTCCATAGATGCAGAAAAAGCCTTTGACAAAATCCAACACCCGTTTCTGATAAAAACCCTTCAGAAAGTGGGCAGAGGGGGAACCTACCTCAACGTAATCAAGGCCATCTATGACAAACCCAGAGCTCACATCATTCTCAATGGTGAAAAGCTGAAAGAATTCCCACTGAGATCAGGAACAAGACAGGGATGTCC
>PVHT021183507.1:5726097-5756494 GCA_004024745.2 Catagonus wagneri
GTTGTGGCGTAGCGGTTAACAAATCCTACTAGGAACCATGAAGTTGCGGGTTTGATCCCTGGCATAGCTCAGTGGGTTAACGATCTGGTGTTGCCGTGACCTGTGGTGTAGGTTGTAGACGCGACTCGGATCTGGCGTTGCTGTGCCTGTGGCATAGGACAGCAGCAACAGCTCCGATTAGACTCCTAGCCTGGAAACCTCCATATGCTGCAGGTGTGGCCCTAAAAAGACAAAAAGAAAAAAAGTACTGACTTCTCCCACCTTACCCTGGGTCCGCTTCAGCGAGACTTAATTGTCCAAAGGTGCAGCCAATTGCTAAGACAAGGTGGGGTTGACCGGTTGGCCAGTGGCTCTGGAAACCCCTTCAACTGGGGACAGCTGGACCATGAGTCCCTCGGGTGCTGCTCAGGTGCTCACAGCTGACTTCTGCCTGATCCTGGATTATCCTCCATTCATGGCTCGCCCAGGGTCCCTGCCCGTTGGGATCACTTTCTGTTCCACTTTTCAAGAGGGAGCCTGGGGCCTCGCCACCACCCTCGGCCGACCTATTTCCCCACCTTATCTTCCCAGCTCTGCCGCCTGACCCCTGCACCTCACCGAACCGCAGCCTTTGCCCAGACGCCCTCCATGCCTCCCAACCCCTAGAATGGTTCCTTGGGTTCCCAGCTCAACGGCTAGTCCCTGCGAGTGTCTCAGTCCGTGAACCACGGGCTAGACCAGCTTAGCCTGAGAGCTGGGAAGGGTCGCCAGACCCGGGGCACCTGAGGTGGCCTCTGAGGCCTGAGGCCGAGTTGGGGCCTCTCCAACAACGCCCAACGGTGCGCTCGGGCGGATCAGGGCGCCCGCGCGGTTTATTAGCAGATGCGCGGCTGAACCAGAGCCTGGCGGTGAGAGGGAACCCAGAGTGGGCCGGGGAGGACGTGCAGCAAACTGAAGAGAAGCGGGAGCCCGACTGAGCGCGCAGCGTAAGGTGCTAGCTAGGTTCAAAGGCAAGAGATAGAGCAGGCACAGGGAAGAAACCTGCGCGGAATCCCGTGTAAGCGCGTCGGGAGGCGGGGCAGGTCGGGGGGCGGAGCTGGAGGCGGGGCCCGGAGGTGCGGGGCGGGGGTCCGGGACTCCGCCTAGTCGCACTGAGCTGGTAGAGCGCCTCTAGGACCCCGCGCCTCGCAGGGCTCGGTCCGGCCCCGCTCCGGCCCCGCCCTCCAGGCCCCGCCCCGCGCTCTCCCCCAAGTGTTCTTCCCCGGCCCCCGGCTGAGGCGGTGCTGGGAGCAGAGTCCGGCTGCCTCGTGCTGGCTCCGCGTGCCTCCTTCTCCTCAGCATCTGCGCCAGGCGTGCTGTCCATAGCCCAGCCGCCCGCCCCCGGTGTGCCCGGCCACCCACACCCCCAGGTAGGCTAGCCCCCCGCCCGGAACGCGGCCCGGAACGCCGCGGCGAGCTCGGGCCCGCCTCCACGGCCATGGCGCCCGCGGCGGCCCCCAGACGCAGCCGCTGTCCCCCAGCACCTCGCCCGGGACGGCCTCTCGGGGCTTCCCATCCGGTCCCAGGCCCGGGCCGCCTTTCTGAGAGAACCCCGGTCCCCCGAGGACGTGGCCGCGAAGCGGGCGGGGGGGCAGTGAGGACGAGCCTCACGGTGACGCGGGGGAATCCGGATGTGTGAACGCGAGGAGCGCGGCGGGAGGTGTCGGTCCGTCACCAGCAAATCTGTATCTACTGGGTGCCACCGACGTGCCAGGGCTGGGGATGCAGCCGGGGCCCTGGCCTCGGAGCCCGCCGCTTGGCCGCGTAGACCGCTAGGAATCGCGTAAACAGTCACAAATCATTTCAGCTGGTTCTAAGTACTGGGAAGACAGCACATCTGGAAGATGGGTTTAGGGTCAGGGAGGGGCTTTCGGCGAAGGTGTCATCCGAGCCTGAGTGGACCAGCCAGCGGAGGGGTTTATAGGCCCAGAAAACGGCAAAAAGATTCCGAGGCAGGGCCCAGGCTGATGTGTTTGCCGAACGGAAAAGAGGACAGCGTGGCCGAAGTACTGTGAGCGGGGATCCGAGGTGGGAATACGTTGGCCGGGGCCTCAAAGATGGCGAGTGTGTGTGGATTCCGTTCTCAAGTAGGTAGGGACCACGGAAGCTTAGAACAAAGTGAGTAACCGAGTCCAGTGGTGTCTTAAGAAGATCCAGTAACTGCTGTGGGCAAAAGAGATGGGAGGAGAGTCTGGAGGAGGCTGCAGCTTTGGACAGACAGTAAAGTGGAAAGTGGGTGAATTGGGGTGCATTTTGGCAAAAGAACCCCCACCCCGCACCTGCCTTCCCTGCCTGCTCAAAAGTGGGGCATGAAGAAAGTGCATGGAAATTTCTGGCGTGGGCAGCTGGAAGTGTGGCGAGAAAGGGAAACTGAGGCAGAAACAGGTCTAGGGCTGTGAGGCTGTTGTGGCTGAATCTGACTTGCAAAACCTGTGAGATGCCTCCTGAGGCTGGAAGGTTCCTGAAGACGCACTAAGAACCCAGGCCAGGTCCCAGGTGACTGAGTGCAGGGGCCATGTTGGCCCTTTTGGGGAAACCTGGCTCTATTATATGGGGCCACCCAAGATGGGAATTCTGTAGTGGAGGGTTGCCTTGGAAACCCCCAGAGTCCCCAGCCTCAACTCCAGCCCCTTCCAGGAGCAGCTGCTGTGAATAAACTTGGCAGTGGAGGGAGTGCCTGGAGTCTTATTCAGCGCGCCTGGGTCCCTGCAGGCCCATCCAGGTTGCAGGCAGGAGGGTAATCAAGACTTCCTTGCCTGCCCTCCCAGCTCACCTCCTTCCAGCTGGGAGCCTTGGTCACTGAATGAGCCTTGGGGCTCCAGAGGAAGTTTTTTGAGCTTCAGTTTGCCTGTCTGTAAAATGGGCAAGTGGTACCCGTATCTGAGAGTGTTGTTCTGTTCTAAGGAAGCCTTGGTTAGGATATAGGAAAGGGCTTGGCCAGGCCTAGCGGGCAGCCTTATGCTCAGAGGATGGGGGGGTGGGGCCTGCAGCACTGGTGGGAGTTCAGGGCCCCCGGGAGCTTTCATTTCCTGCTCTGAGAAATGGGGGGAAGGCACGAGTGCATCCATCTTCAGAACCCACAGCCATCCGCAGACTGAGTGAGTCAGGTGTGTAAAGTGTTAGGTTGGCCCAGTGCCTGGCATGGTGCTCCCTGGGCACAGGAGCCGCTGAGCTGACTGTAGTTGGTAGGGGGGAGTGGGCCAGGGTTTACTCCTCCCATTGACCCCGGGGACACCCACAGGAAAGCAGGCTCCAGGGTGCACGCTCCTGTCTTATCAGGGCACCACAGGCTGTCCCCTTTCCGGCTCTCTGGAAGCTGCCTCTGACCTTATCCGGCCAGTTTGAATTTGGTGCTCTCAGGCTAGTGACTTCACTTTCTGGTTCAGTTTCTTTATTACCCCAGAGGTGAGCACAATGCCCAGCTGGAGTGGATGCCTGGGGGAAAAGGGGGACCCCACAGAAATGACCTGACTTGGCCTAAGGAGGGGTCAGGGAAGGCTTCTTGTAGGAGGTGACTATCGACCAGGTGACTAAGGATTATTAAGAGTTCATGGGGAGTTCCCTGGTAGCCTAGGAGTTGGGAATTCGGTGTTGCCACTGCTGTGGCTTGAGTTCGATCCCTGGCCTGGGATCATTTGTATGCCATGAGCATAGCCAAAAAAAAAAGTTCATGGGCAGAGAGACCAGTGAACAAAGATGTGGCGGGTAGACACCGTGGGGTATATGGGAGAAGCCGCAGGCAGGAGCATGGAGGTGACTGCACTTGTCAGACCGTGATGAGGCTGGACCAGTTGGAGGTGTGGCTCAGTGATGTGTGGGTGGATCCTGAATAGATTTGAAGTTGGGTGTGAGGGTAGGGAGGGAGTAGCCACTGATGGGAGAGCAGGTTTGGGTGCAAGTCAGCAATCTGTTTCCCAGCATCTGGAAATTGTAATGCCACTAGACACCCAGGTAGAGACCAGATGGGAGGTAGGCTTTGGCAAAGAAAACCTGCAGCTTGGGTAACATCCCTGCCCTGGGGGTGAAGTGGAGAGAGGGTGGAAGGAAAGCAATCAGGAGTGCATGGCAAGCCAGAAGCCAAGGGAGCAAGGGCTTCGCAATGGAAGAAGAGGTCAGTCTCAGGAATGTCTCTGAATCCCCTGCTTGAATAATTCCTCCCAGTGGCAGGGATCTTACTCCTTTATTTGGCTCCCCTTCTCCCTCCCAACCCACCCCTGTACCAGGCCATTAAAAATAGAGAGTAAGAAATCTTACTCCCTTTTTGCCACCCTTAGATTGGCCCCTAGGACCCAGCCTGGCTCTGACCAGACTGGCATAGAGGAGGCTTTTCTCCTCCCTCAGTCTGACCTTTATACCTTTGTTAATATGATCCCATCACACTAGTTCTCCACAGTGAACCAGCAGGAGCTCACCTTTCTCCCCACTTCTACTCGGACTCCCCAAACCATATTTTGCTTCAGGACCTCATGATGGTATCTGAGGAGGGGTCAAGCTTCTGCCAGCCACCCCCGGAAATCCCCCTCTACCTTGTGCTCAGCCCCAGTTCCATTTTCACCCTGTCATTTATTCATTCAGCATGTATTTAGGAAGTACTTGTGTGGGGAGGCACTGGGGACAAGCAGTGAACAAAATGAAGGTTCTCTGCTGCCCTCCACCTCATGATGCTGATGTTCTAGGAGGAGGGCTGTGGGGAGAAGGGAGAGGGAAGGCACCCAAAGGATGAGAAGGGAGTTCCCATCATGGCTCAGTGGTTAATGAACCCGACTAGGAACCGTGAGGTTGCGGGTTCAATCCCTGGTCTCGCTCAGTGGGTTAAGGATCCGGCATTGCCATGAGCTGTGGTGTAGGTCGCAGATGCGCCTCAGATCTGGCGTTGCTGTGGGTCTGGTGAAGGCCGGCGGCTACAGCTCCGATTAGACCCCTAGCCTGGGAACCTCCACGTGCCGTGGTTGCAGCCCTAGAAAAGGTATTAAAAAAAAAAAAAAAGACAAAGGATGAGAAGGAGCCAGCCAGGTGGCCATCTGGAGGAAGAGCATTTCAGGCAGAGGGACCAGCATGGGCAAACTCCTGAGGCAGGACCCAGCCTGGCCTGTTGGAGCTATAGCATGGAGGCCAGTGTGGCTGGAGCAGAATGAGCCAGGGGGAGGGTGGGGAGAGGGCCAGATGAAGAGGCTGAGGGTCCTCTGGGCCCCTCAGTCCAACAGTAGCTGACCCTGGGTGGGCCCTTGCTTGAGGGGTGCAAGGTGGTTGGGCCCCACAGCTGTGCATTTTGAGGGCTGTTACTTTGGTATTTTGTCTTTTGTGTGGAATGGTCAGTGTGCCCTGGGGCAGAGGCAACCGGCAGGAGGAAGGAAGAGAAGGCCAGTCCTTGCCCGGTGGGCAAGCCTTCTCCCTTCCTCCTGCATGTGCTGGGGATTCAGCTGGCCTGGGAGGCTCCCTGGAGGGGCTGGAGGGAGCGGAGGGAGGAAGCCAGGGCAAGCGGGCTGATGGAGGCAGAGGCCCAGGCCAGGGGGAGGAGGAAGAGGCAGGGCACAAAGCTGAATGCTGGGGCAAGATGTCCTCAGGCAGGTGACAGGAGCCCTAAGAGACGCAAGGCCTGGCTGAGCCTTGAAGGCAAGCAGCAAAAACCAAAGCAGGTGTTTGTTTGTTTTAGCCATGCCCACAGCATGCAGAAGTTCCCAGGCTAGGGACTGAACCCGAGCCACAGCAGTGACAATACCGGATCCTTACTTAACCCAGTGTACTACCAGGCAACTCCAAACAAACCTATTTTTTGTTTTATTTTGTTTTACTTTTTAGAGCTGCATGTGTGGCATATGGAGTTTCCCAGGCTAGGGGTGGAATCGGAGCTACAACTGCTAGCCTACACCACAGCCACAGCGATTTAGGAGCTGAGCCATGTCTGTGACCTATATCGCAGCTTGCAGCAACACCAGATCCTTAACCCACTGAGTGAGGCCAGGGATCGAACCCACATCCTCTTGGATGCTAGTTGGGTTCGTTACCGCTGAGCCACAGCAGGAACTCCAAGGCAGGTGTATTTCGAGGATGGCTGCTCCACCAGCCTGCCGTCTGTCTTTCCAGATGCAGGAGAAAGGACTCGGCAGCCCTCCTCACAACCCCGTGGACAAGGACCCAGTCACCTGGGCCTGCTCGCACCCCCCCCAAACTCAGCCAGGCATGCTCCACACCCCTCCACTTTCAGAGGCTTCCACGGAGGGAATTTGGACACTGGGATGCTGAGCCTAGATCCCTGGTCTTGCAGAGCTGGGACACTGTAACCAGGACTGTCCCTGCCCCTCCTCCAAATCCAGGATGGGTGCGCCTAAGGGTGGCTCCCTTTGGCCCTGATGCAGCTATGACTGTGATGCTGGCAGGCATAATGGGGCCACAACTAGAGCAGGACTAATCTGTTGGGAGCTGGCAGGGGGCAAGGACCCTGGCAGAAAAGGAGAGCAGTCAGGCCGAGCTGTGGAAGGTCTGCCTCTGGGTCTCACTTCTCCACTTGAGCTGTTGCTTAGGGCAGGTCTAAATATAAGGCAGTCACCTCCCCTCACTCACTTCAGCCCACTCCCCTCTCTGCTCCAGCCCCATCTGTGCCTTGACTCTACCAGGCATGGGCCTGCCTCAGGGCCTTTGCACAAGCTGTTCCCACTGCTTAAACTGCTCTGTCCCCATGGCCGCCTCGCTCGCCTCTTTTGCTCAAACATTACCTCAGGGAGGTCTCTCTGACCTTCCTGTTGAAAACTGCAGCCCCCACCGCCCTATTCCTGATCTCCTTTACTTGCCATATGTATTATTATTATTTTTTTGGCCTCATCCATGTCATGTGGAAGTTCCCAGGCCAGGGATCAAACCCGCATCACAGCAGCGACCCAAGCCATGGCAGTGACAGCGCTGGATCCTTAACCCCCTTAGACCACCAGGGAACTCCTTGCCTTATTTTTCTCTCCACTACCTGATATAACGCAACATTTTAATGAAATATATGGTATTGGCTGCCTCTCATCCCCCACCCTGTCTAGTACCTCAGCTCCATGACAAGCAGAATCCCAATCTAGTCTGTTCTTTGCTGGGAACCCCCCCACCCTATGTAGCCGCCCCCCCCGGCACACAGTAGGCGCCTAATAAATGTGACCTGATGACAGGCATCTCACATACTTCTGGTTGTGGTCTGGAAGGCTTGGCTTGGCCAGCCTCAGCTTCCTACCCCGTGCCCCAGTGTCCCCAGCGGTGAAGACAGCAGAAACATGCAGCCCTGGACACCAGCTGCAGTTTCCGGGGCCTGACCAGAGACTGGAAGGGGTTGGGGTCAAGTCAGACCCCGAGGCAGAACACTCAGGACTTTCCCATGTGTTCTAGAATTTTCCAGAAACATGTGGAGAGCCAGGAGGGTTCCTTTACTTCTGGTGGTCAGAGTCTCTTAAAGGTCATTTTTCCCCCGTCTTCTTAGATTTTGAATCTTTCACTTTTGGATGAAAAGAAAACACTTTTGTGGCCAATCCTCCAGGACAAATGTGGTGACCCTTTAGGATGGTGTGTTATTGGGACTGTCTACTGAATGGCTCATTTCTAGCCATCAAGTCCATGTTCCCCTCCGCCGCTTAGTGTCAGGTTTTCTCATGGACTACAGATCATAAGGCAATTCTGTTTTTTTCTTTTTTTTCTCTTTTTTTACAGCCACACCTGAAGCATGTGGTAGTTCCTGGGCCAGGAGTCAAATCAGAGCTAGAGCTGCGGCCGGTGCCACAGTGTAAGGCAGTTCTTGGAGACAGCATCAGGCTGTACTCAGACACCTGCCTCCCTCCTTTGATGTAGTTCTTTTCACTGGCAAAGAAGCGATTCTAAGGAGTTCCCATTGTGGCTCAGCAGGTTAAGAATCTGACTAGTATCCATGAGGATGGAGGTTTGATCCCTGGCCTCACTTAGCGGGTTAAGGATCCGGCATTGCTGTGAGCTGCAGTCAGAGGTCAAAGATGCAGTTTGGATTTGGCGTTGCTGTGGCTGTGGTGTAGGCTGGCAGCTGTAGCTCAGGTTCAACCCCTAACCTGGGAACTTCCCTATGTTGCAGGTGCAGCCATAAACATTTTTTTTTTGTCTTTTTGCGTTTTATCTAGAACTGCACCTGCGGCATATGGAAGTTCCCAGGCTAGCGGTCTAACAGGAGCTGTAGCTGCTGGCCTTCGCCAGGGCCACAGCAACGTGGGATCCGAGCCACGTCTGCAACCTACACCACAGCTCACGACAACGCCGGATCCTTAACCCACTGAGCAAGGCCAGGGATCAAACCCGCAACCTCATGGTTCTTAGTCGGATTCGTTAACCACTGAGCCGCAATGGGAACTCCCAGCCATAAACGTTTTTTAAAAATTAAAAAATTTTTGAGTTGTAGCTCAGTGGAAATGAATCCGATTGGTAACCATGAGGTTTTGGGTTCAATCCCTGGCCTTGCTCAGTGGGTTAAGGATCCGGGGTTGCCATGAGCTGTGGTGTAGGTCACAGATGTGGCTCGGATCCTGCGTTGCCATGGCTGTGGTGTAGGCTGGCGGCTATAGCTCCCATTCGACTGCTAGCCTGGGAACCTCCATATGCCACAGGTGTGGCCCTAAAAAGCAAAAAAAAAAAAACAAAAACAAAACTCCATATGCCACAGGTGTGGCCCTAAAAAGCAAAAAAAAAAAAAAAAAAAGTTAAAAAGGAAGCAATTCTGATTTTTGAAAATGCACATTTTTACACAACCAGATTCATTCGACTCCACATACATGTGGTTTATGGAAGAGGATGCGTTTGTTTGATCTAAGAGCCAGGAGGAAGGGCTCTTCCTCGCAAGCCTGAGTTTTGGGTTCTGGGTTTGGTGCAGCTGGCTCTGAGGGTTAAGGATTTTCAGAACCTTTTCCAGGGGGTACAGCCTGAGTCTTTCTAAAATTAGGAAGGTGCTTGCTTATGGTGACTTTGGGAGCCAAAAGGGCTGGAGATGCTCACCTGTTTCAACCTGTGGCAGGATTCAGCCAGGACTCTGAGTGAAATTAACCTACTGAGATTTTTAGAATTGGAGTAAAAATGTCATGCCTTCAGACCTTCGGAAGTCCCAAAATTACACAACCCATTTGCATTTGCATACAAGCCTTGCTCAAACCACCTAGAAATTGGTCACAGGATATTTAGAACCCATTGCAGCATACACATGTGCAGCCACTGGCTTTTATTCAGAGCAGTTTTTTTTTGTTTTTTTGTTGTTGTTGTTGTTTTGCGGTGCCTGCGGCATGCACAAGTTCCCAGGCCAGGGACTGAACCTGAGCCACAGCAGTGACAGCGCCAGATCCCTGGCCACTAGGCCACCAGGGAATTCCCAGAGTAATTCTTTTCGGAGTAACAGGCTGGATCTCTCTGTCTGATTACTGAAATATTTTGTAACCACCCCCTCCCCCTTGTAAATGTTAGCAGTATTCTGTTTGTCTTTTTGCCCAGGCATTCGTTCATTGCCTTACTCATGCTGTTGTAACTAGGTTCCTCTGAGGAGGTCATATTTGAGCTGAGGCCTGAGTTGGAGCGGGCGGTGGAAACCCACAGGCATAGCCTTCCCCACCCCCAGACCCCCCTCTCCGTTAGGGAGAGAGACGTGTCGCTGGTCAGTTACAGCACAGAATAATCTCGGCCAGACAGAGGAATCACTGACCCAGCCCTCTGACCCAGCCTGGCAGTCCTAGAAGGCTTCCTGGAAGCAGTGACAGGCAGGCTGTTTACTGGAAGAGTCAGGGGAGGGTAAATACTGTGATTCAGGTGCAGGGAACTGCCCAGGCAAAGGCTATTGCATTAGGCATCCAGGTACTGCATTAGAGCTGTGTTTTCTGAGATTTGAACAGACCCTGGGCATCTTGCCGTGGACCCCAGGATGAGAACCGTGGGGTCTGTTGGCTGCAGGAGGTCTGCAGGGTAGCGGGAGTGTGGGCAAGGCCAGATCCCAAAGGATGAATGCCAGGCATGGATGGAGAGGTGCCCCCCACTGGGAAGTGGGGGGCTCTCTGGTGGGGGGAAGGGACAGGCTTGTAGAGTGAGCCATTGTGGGGGCAGAGGACTGGGTGGGGAAGAGGCATCTTCTGAGAGGAAATGCTTGGCTTCTATAGTTATGCAAACACCCTGGTCCTTAAAGGGCCCACGGCCAGAATCCCCTGGGGACCTGCCCTGCACCACCCCCTGGGGTTTTGGAACTCCACTCACCGAAGGATGAACCTTCTTATACATCCTCCCCGTGACCCCCGCCTGACCTGGGTGGGCAGGCACCAGTGTATTAACTCATCCACCCAAGGTGCTGCTCCCCAGAGGCCACCCAGCAGGTAGATCTGCCCCACTGGGCTGAAGTTCATGGTTTGCCTCTGTCTCAGCCCTCTGGCTGGGTGCCTGCCTCAGCTCCTCTGGGACCTGGACAGGTCTGCCCGGCCCATGTTCAGGTGCATGTCAAGTCAGGGGGGTCTTGAAGCCACGCCCTCTCCCCATCCCCCACCGTCACCCCTCTTCTCAAATGCTGTGCCATATCCAGTATTTGCCCCCAAAGAAGTTCTTCTTGTCCTCTCCCACTCACCAAATTCCTGCCCAAGTTGGTAGTTCCCATGTCAAGCTCCCTGTCCCAACATATCTACCCTCCTAAAGCCACCCCTACCCTGCCGTGCCCCGCCCCCCCGCTCCCATCACCCCCCAGACGCCAGCCACTGGTGGCCTCTTGGGGTAGCACTTCCCTCATCCGTGAAACCCCAAGGTTAAGACCATGTGCTGGAATTGTTCGCAGGAGAATCACCCCCTTCTGAGGACATCGAGGCCCAAGGCTCCAGCTGCTGCCGCTGTGTCTTTAAGGCCCAGGTGACAAGCACTTGCCCGCCTCCCCTTAAACAAAGAAGGCTCAGAGCTGGGCTGACTGGCTCGCCAGAGTTCAGTACTGGCCAGGACTGAGTGTCATCCTGTTTTCATCGTGTTTGTTTTATAACTGCGGTCTGCATGTGATGCTGATGTTGGCGTTCTTGCGCTTTTTTCCTTTTCCATTGAAATTTATTACAAGATATTGAATATAATTCCCTGTGCTATCCAGTAGGACCTTGTTTATATCTACTTTACATGTAGCAGTTTATATCTCCTTTATCCCTCCTTTATCCCTCCTCTCCTTTAGCAACTATAAGTTTGTTTTCTAGGTCTCTGAGTCTGTTTCTGTTTTGTAAATAAGTCCGTTTAGGAATTCCTTGGTGGCGCAACAGGGTAAGGATCCAGGGTTGTCACTACTGCGGCTTGGATCACTGCCATAGCCTAGGTTTGATCCCTGGCCCAGGAGCTCCCACATGCCATGGGTGATGCTAAAAAGAGAAAACATTAAAGAAGAAATTTTTTAAGTTCATTTATCTCATTTTTTAGATTCCACACATAAATATCATATAATTTTCATCTTTCTGTGTCTGACTTACTTCACTTACTATGATAATCCATCCATGTTTCAGCAGATAGTATTATTTCATTCTTTTTATGGCTGAGTAGTATTCCGCTGTGTATATGTACCACATCTTTTTTTTTTTTTTTTTGTATTTTTGCCTTATCAATGGCTGCACCCACGTCATATGGAGGCTCCCAGGCTAGGGATCTAACAGGAGCTGTAGCTGCCGGCCTTTGCCACAGCTACAGCCACAGCAACGTGGGATCCGAGCCACATCTGCAACCTACACCACAGCTCACGGCAACGCCAGATCCTTAACCCACTGAGAAAGGCCAGGGATTGAACCCACAACCCCATGGTTCCTAGTCAGATTTGTTAACCATTGAGCCACGATGGGAACTCCTGTACCACATCTTCTTTATCCAGTCCTCTGCCGACAGACATTCAGTTTGTTTCCATGTCTTGGCTGTTGTGAACAGCGCTGCTGTGAACGCTGGGGTGCATGTATCTTTTCAAATTAGTGTTTTTGTCTTTTCTGGATATATGCCCGAGAATGGGATTGCTGGATCATATGGGAACTCTGTTTTTAGTTTTTAGAGGAACCTCCATACTGTTCTCCATAGTGGCTGTACCGATTTATATTCCTACCAGCAGTGAAGGAGGGTTCCCTTCTCTGCACACCCTCTCCAACGCTGGCCTTCTCTGTGGGGGAGGAGATGTGGGTGGAGGGAGGCAGATGGCCGCAGTGACTGAGGATGAGAGACGGGGCCTCAGCAGCGGAAACTGAGGGGACGAGGGACTTGCTTGATTGTTACCAGGGAGATGGATGCAGCTGAAGGACCTGGAGTAGCTGAGTGGCCAGGGTGGTGGTGGGGGAGGCGAGGAGGGATCCAGGATGCCTCCCAGATGCCTGTCCCCAAAGACTCGGTGCGTGGCGGGATCTTGGCCAAGGAGCACCCTTGGAGCGGATGGTGACATGAGTGTGACATGTCTGGGCAAGGGTTGACCAGGCGGTAATGGATTAGCAGGGTTGGCATTGGAGGAGAAACGTGGGAGCTGCAGGAATCTGGAAAACCGAAGCCCAGGCTCGCTGATTGTGGCCTCTGGGTGGGTAAGGTTTCCCAGGGAGCAAAGCTGGTGTGAAAGGGTGCGGGACTGGCACCAGGTGGGGCCAAAGGTGAAGAAAACCAGCACGTGTGAGATTGGCCAGGCTGCCAAGGTCACCGGAAGGAGGGATAGACAGGGGAGAGATATGCCACTGGGAGGTCAGGAATCCACGGACGGGGAATTGACCACTGGGATTGGCCTGGACCAGGGGGTGGTCCCCAGTGACCCAAGCAAAGTCCGAAGCAGTGAAGTGGATGTGGGTGAAGCACAGGCTGCAAAGGCAGCAGGTCCTGCTTTCTGAGAATCCGGAGGCTGGCGTTCCTGTTGTGGCTCAGTGGTTAATGAACCTGACTAGTATCCACAAGGATAAGGCTTTGATCCCTGGCCTCGCTCTCTGGGCTAAGGATCCGGCATTGCTGTGAGCTGTGGTGTAGGTCACAGATGCGGTTCAGTTCCCGCATTGCTGTGGCTGGGGCGGAGGCCGGCGGCTGCAGCTCTGATTCCACCCCTAGCCTGGGAATGTCTGTATGCTGTGGGTGTGCCCCTAAAAAGACAAAAAGACAGGAGTTCCCGTCATGGCTCAGTGGTTAATGAATCCGACTGGGAACCATGAAGTTGCGGATTGGATCCCTGGCCTCGCTCAGTGGGTTAAGGATCGCATTGCCATGAGCTGTGGTGTAGGTCACAGATGAGGCTCAGATCCCATGTGGCTGTGGCTATGGCAGAGGCCATTGGCTACTGCTCTGATTAGACCCCTAGCCTGGGAACCTCCATATGCCGCGGGTGCAGCCCTAGATAAGGCAAAAAGACAAAATAATAATAATAATTATTATTATTATTAAATAAAAAGACAAAAGACAAAAAAAAAAAAAAACAGAGAATCTGGAGGCTGCCGCTGCCGGACTGAAGTTCCGAGAGCTCACGTCCTTCTAGAACACTGGGCTGGTAGAGAGCTGAGTTCACATCCAACCTGGCCCTTTAGCAGTGTGACCCTAGGTAGATAAGTCAGTTCCACCTGTGAAATGGGGACGGTAACTGCATCTTCCTTGGCATGCGTCTAATGTTTCTACTGCAGGGTGACAGGGCGCGTGGGATGGTTGGCATAGGGCCTGCCCCAGGACAAATGTCCGTGGGCGACACCTGGAATGGTAACAACACCTGTATGTTGGGCAGTCCCCACTGTGGGTGAGGACAAGGCCCACTGTCCCAGAAAGCCATCTGGCTTTTGCTCCTGCTTGGGCCTATCTGAACCGGCCTCCGTGTATGCTGTCACCAGGGGGCGGCAGAGGGGCCTGGCAGCCAGCTGGTGGGAGAAGTAGGGAAGGCGTTACACCAGTTTGGGTAGAGGTGGGAAGCCATCACAGTACAACCTGGAGCCCACAGTGTCCTCCACCCTCGAAGGTGCGTAGTGGCATCACCTTGGGGGCTGACCTTGGTTGGGAGTTGATTTCTTCTTTTTTTTTTTTCTACTGTGGTTTGCAGTGGCTTGATGTGGAATCTCAGTCCCCAGACCAGGGATTGAACCTGGGCTGCAGCGGTGAAAACGCTAAGTCCTAACCATTAGACCACCAGGGAACTCCCCTGGGAATTGGTTTCCTAAATGGTGAGCTATGAATGGGGAGCACTTTGTCAGCCAGAAGGGCCTCCTCTGAGCCCCTATTTCCTCTTGTCCACCATCCCTTCAGTGGAAACTTTTTCTTTTTTCTTATATGAATATAACTTTCTATTTGAAAAGTCACCCTTGGAGTTCCCACTGTGGCACAACAGGATTGGTGGCTCTCTGGAGCACTAGGACACAGGTTCAATTCCAGGCCCAGCACAGTGGGTTAAGGATCCAGCATTGCCACAGCTGTGGCTTAGGTCACAGATGCAGCTTGGATCTGGAATTGCTGTGGCTGTGGTGTAGCATCAGCTGCAGCTTCGATTTGATCCCTAGCCTGGGAACTTCCATATGCTGCAAGTGCGGACTTAAAAAAAAAAAAAATTAGGAGTTCCCATCATGGCACAGTGGAAATGAATCCGACTAGGAACATGAGGTTATGGGTTCGATCCCTGGCCTCATTCAGTGGGTTAAGGATCCAGCGCTTCCGTGAGCTGTGGTGTAGGTCGCAGATATGGCTTTTTTTTTTTTTAGGGCCATGCCTACAGCAAATGGAGGTTCCCAGGCTACGGGTCTAATCGGAGCTACAGCTGCCAGTCTACATCACAGCCACAGCAATGCCAGATCCGAGCTGCACCTGTGACCTACACCACAGCTCACTGCAGCGCCAGATCCTTAAAACATTGAGCGAGGCCAGGGATCGAACCTACAACCTCATGGTTCCTACACCATGATGAGAAATCCAAGATTTCATTCTTTGGGGCCGAGTCCACAGTGAATTTTATTTCAAATATTGTAATTTTCAGTTTCAGAATCTTCAGTTGGTGCATCTTTATAATTTCTGCATCTCTCTTAAACTTTCTTATTTGTTCATTCATTAGGAGGTATTCTCTTCACATCCTTGTATGTGTTTATACTAGCTGCTTCAAAGTCCTTATCTGCTCATTCCAACATCTGGGTCACCTCAAGGTCAGTCCCTATTAATTTCCTTCTTTCTTGAGTATGAGTCCTGTGTTCCTGTCACTTCACGTGTCAAGTAATTTTCGACTGTGTTCTAGATATTGTGAAAGGTAAGTTGTACATACTCTGAATTCTGTTGTGTTCCTCTGAACATTGATTCATTTTTTTTTAATTACTTTTTTCCACAGGCAATTAAACTGTCTAGACTCAAGTTCCAAAGTCTTTCCCCCGCGGTGGGTAGCAGATGAAATCTTGCTTCCTTTTAGTGTTAGCCGGGCTGGTTGAAGTCTGCCCTGCACATGGTTCAGGGGTTAGCAGGAGACTTGCACAGCACTTTGGGGTAGAATTTGCACCTTCCTCTTTTTTTTTTTAATTTCTTTTGGCTTTTTCCTTTCCTGCATTTTCTATCCCCTTGTCTCGTTGTTGAACTATTGTCTCCTTGAGCTCCATCTTCGCATTTTTTGAGCAAGTTTCTTTCTTTCTTTCTTTTAATAGTTTCTTTTTATTTAAAATTTTTTTTAATTATAGTTGATTTACAATGTTCTGTCAGTTTCTGCTGTACAACAAAGTGACCCAATCATAGATGTATATGAATATGAATATATAAAAGAATATATATACACATTCTTTCTCTCGTATTATCTTCTAGCATGTTCTATCACAAGTGATTGGATATAGTGCCCTGTGCTGTGCAGCAGGACCTCATTGCTTATCCATTGAGCCACATTCTATCCATCAGTAAATAACAGTGAAAAAAGGGCAACTCACCCTGTGCTGTTCCCTTATTGCAAGTATAGACTCCCTTCCAACTGCTGCCTGTTTTTGGTCACTCTCCAGAGCAGTACCGCCCAGTAGAATTTTCTGCAATGATGGAAACATTCCATTTCTACACTGCCCAATAGGGTAGCCACAAGCCACGTACGGCTATTGAGTATAGAAATGTTGCTGGTCTGTTCGGTGATAATCCATATGGGAAGAGAATTGGAAGGAGAATGGATACGTGTCTGTGTAACTGAATCAGTTTGTTGTGAAATTACCATAACATTGTAAATCAACTATACTTAGAATTTTGAAAAAATGAAAAAAAGGAAATTTTGCTGGTGCAACTGAGGAACTGAATTTTAAATTTTATTGATTTTTATTTTATTTTTTGTCTTTTTTTTTGCGCTTTTTAGCGACGCACCCACAGCATATGGAGGTTCCCAGGCTAGGGGTCAAATCAGAGCTGCAGCTGCTGGCCTACACCACAGTTATAGCAACCCAGATCCAAGCTGCATCTTTGACCTACACCACAGCTCACAGCAATGCTGGATCCTTAACTCACTGAGCAAGGCCAGGGATCGAGCCCGCAACCTCATGGTTCCTAGTCAGATTCCTTTCCACCGCACCATGATGGAAACTCCTATTTTTTGTCTTTTTAAGGTTGCACGTGAGGCATATGGAAGTTCCCAGGTTGGAGATCAAGTCAGAGCTGCAGCTGCTGGTCTACGTCACAGACACAGCAACGCGGGATCCGAGCTGCACCTATGACCTACACCGCAGCTCGCAGCAACACCAGATCCTTAACCCACTGAGCGAGGCCAGGGATTGAACCTGCATCCTCATGGATGCTAGTCAGGTTCTTAACCCTCTGTGCCACGCCGGGAGTCCTGGATTTTAGATGTTAAATGGCCATATGTGGCTAGTGGATACATGGCAGCACCAGCACTTTCAAGTAGTGTTTTGTTTTGTTTTGATTTGATTCGTTTTGTTTTAATGACTGCACTCGAGTGAACGCAAGCCTCTGCAGTCAGATTCTTAATGCACTGCACCACAGCAGGCACTCCTCAGGCAGTTTTTTAATGTGTAGTCCAGAGCTATCATTGGTATCTCCGAAGTGCTGGCCTGATGCGGCTGGTACTTTTCTATTGCATAAATTATGAACGAGGCCATTAGTGTCTCTGCATTTTGCTTTCATTTTTTTTCAATTCAGTGATCCTCCCACGTCCATGAGCATAGTTTTTCTTCCTCCCCACCCCATCCAATTTGGTAATTATTTTAATTAAAGAAATTTTTTTTTCTTTTTTTGGCCACACCCACAGCATGTAGAAGTTCCTGGGCCGGGGACTGAATCCAAACTGGAGCTGTGATCTGTGCCACAGCTTTGGCAACGCCAGATTGTTAACCCACTGCACCAGGCCAGGAATTGAACCAGTCGCTCCACAGAGACAAGCCAGATCATTAACCCACTGCACCACAGCGGGAACTCCTAATTAAATAAATTTTTGGAGTTCCCTTTGTGGTTCAGTGGATTAAGGACCTGACATAGTCTCTGTGAGGATGCGGGTTGGATCCCTGGCCTCACTCGGTGGGTTAAGTATCCTCTGTTGCTGCAAGTTGCCAAGTAGGTTGCAGGTACAGCTGGGATCTGGTCTTGCCATCAGCTACAGCTCTGATTTGAACCCTAACCCAGGAACTTCCATATGCTGCAGGTATGGCTGTTAAAAACAAATAAAAGAAAAAAAAAGAAAATTTTAATTTGTGATAAAACATACATAACAAAAAATTTACCATGTGGGAGTCCCTGTCATGGCTCAGCAGAAACAAATCTGACTAGTATCTGTGAGGACACAGGTTCAATCCCTGGCCTCACTCAGTGGGTTAAGGATCCAGCATTGCCATGAGCTGTGGTATAGGTCGCAGACGCAGTTTGGATCTGGTGTTACTGTGGCTGTGGTGTGTAGGCTGATACCTACAGCTCCAATTCAACCCCTAGCCTGGGGACCTCCATAAGCCACGGACGTAGCCCTAAAAAGTTAAAAAGAACAAAAATTTACCATCTGGACCTTTTTTTCTTTTGGACACACCCATGTCATGTGGAAGTTCCCGGGCCAGGTTTCAAATCTGAGCCACACCTGCAGCCTACACTACAGCTGTAACCTACGCCACAGCTGTACCAACACTGGATCCTTAATCTGCTGTGCCGCACCAGGAACTCCTGTCTGGTTCATTTTTAAGTGCACAGTTCAGTTTGGTTAAGTATATGCACAGTGCCTGCCATGTAACCAGTTTTTCATCATCCCAAAGAGAAACTCTTCTGCAGTATTTCGTAGTGTGGAATCCTGAGGCTGCTCCCAGCACTAGTCATCCAGGTTGCTTCCGGGTCTCACTGGAAGCAAGAGGGGGAGGTATCTCAAAGGGACGTGAGGAAACTTGGGGCAAGTGATGGATGTATATGTTCATTATCTTGATCAAGGTCAAGGTTTACACCAGTAGGTATACGTATCAAACGCATTTGAATCACACACTGTCACATGCATGGTTTTTGCATGCCCATGTCACTCCTGTAGCCATGTGTTTTTGTTTTGAGTGGTAGTAGCCCAAGCGAGCTCCTCTTTCTCACCCTTCCATATGCTTCATCTCTCCCGGGCAGGCAACAGTCAGATCCTGCTGCGGCCCTCATCTGCCTCTGGGGCTGCTCCTTTTCCCTCTCAGCTCCCAGAGACCCGATCCCCTCTCCTCCTCCCCCAGTCCTTCTGGAAACTTCCCTAAATGACCCCCCCCCCAAGTGCACACCCACCCTGGGTGGTGCCCGGGAAGCCAGCGATCTCTCCTGGGTCTGACCCTCCCTGACCCAGCTCTCTAAGCACCGTGGGGCCAGCCAGGACTGCACAAGAGCTGAGAAGAGAGGCCCAGGCGGGGTGGGGCGGGGCCAGAGGGGGGGACCTCTGCTAGGTTAGGGTAGGAGGGGTAGAGAAGGCCTCTTAAGTAGGGAATTTAATCTGACTCAGGTCTTAAAGACTAGTATGAACCGGCCCAGTGAAGGAGGTGGGGGCATTTCAGGAAAAAGGCACGTCTGGGAGTTTCTGCTGTGGCCCAAAGAGATCGGAGGCGTCTGGGGAGCACTGGGACAGCAGGCTCCACCCCCAGCCCGGCACAGTGGGTTAAGGATCCGGTGTTGCCCCCGGCTGCACCTTAGGTTGCAACTGTGTCTCCGATCTGACCCCTGGCCCGGGAATTCCATATGCTGTGGGGGCGGCCAAAAAAGAAAAAAACGAGACACTGCCTGTGCAAAGGCCTGGAGGCCGGACCGTGGGGAGGTATTCTTGGAAATTCTAGCACCTGGGCTTGGGTTAGTGCAAGGGCTGGGGCGGGGAGGGAGCAGGTCCAGGAGGGCGGGCTGCCCCCAGTCAGCTCCCAGGCAGCTGCAGAGCAACCCTCCTGGCCCCACTGTTGGTTGCTTTATTGGGAGGCAGAGTGAGGGTGCATTGCCAAGAGGGGGTCCTCAGAAGGTGCGGCTAGCGGGCTGGGAGGGGCGGTGGGTTGGAGGGCAGGCTGTGTTGAGGCGGGGTGGCCAGTGGGCTCTGGATTCTAGGGGACATAGCCTAGCTCACCCCAGGGCCTGAACTGCTGGCCTGTGTAGATGTTAAGAAAGCAAAGTTAAGAAATTATGTGTAAGCTCCTGGTACCCTGAAAAGGCTCTAGGGCAACTTATGGAGGAAGAAGGGTCTAGGACCTGTTCCCTGGGAGGCCCTGATAGGAAGAGACAGGCCTGGGGGGCCTGCACAGGGTCCTGCGGGTCCTGAGCCCACTGGTAGGTAGAGCAGCCCCCTCCCGACCCCGCGGAGCTTCCAGCCCCCGCTGGCTTCCTTGTTGGCTGGGTGACCTGCATCCAGCCCCTTCTTGCTTTGAGCCTCAGGCTTCCCAGTCCTGACCCAAGAAGACAGTGGACCTGCTTTATGGTGAGCAAGCTAACCTTGCCTGTTAGAGCAAGTGGTTTCTTTTTCTAGAAAATTTGACCACCTGGGAGTTTGCTGTGGCACAGCAGGGTAAGTCACTGCAGCAACTCAGGTTGCTTCTGTGGTGCAGGTTCAATCCCTGGCCCGGGAACTTCCACATGCCGTGGGCACAACCAAAAAGAGAGAGAGAGAGAGAGAGAGAGAGAGAGAAACTGAAAACAAGAAGGTTTGACCACCTGAGCTAAAGTCCTCCAGTCCACCCACTTGTCCCAAGTGTCTGTTCTGCCCACAGCACTCCTTCGTCCACTTCACAAACCTTTAGGTGTCACCCAGCGTCGTGGCAGGCCCTATCTGAGGACACAGCTGTGACTAAACATTCCTGCCTTCATGAGGCTTTTGCCTTGGGGTGAGGCAGACAAACAAATAAGAAAACAGGAGTTCCCCTTGTGGCTCAGTGGGTTAAGAACCCGACTGGAATCCATGAGGATGTCAGTTTGATCCCTGGCCTCACTCACTGGGTTAAGGATCCAGCGTTGCTGTGAGCTGCGGCCTTGGTCACAGAGGCACCTCGGACCCCAGGTTGCTGTGGCTGTGGCACAGGCCAGCAGCTGCAGCTCTGATCCTCCCCCTAGCCTGGGAACTTAGGTGTGCCGCACGTGTGGCCCTAAAAGGCAACAAAAACAAGACAAAGCGGATTGTTTTGTTTGGGGATGAAAGGGCTGACGGAACAGAGCAGGATAAGGAGATGGAATAAAATATGGTGGCTTCTCTGGTGGTTAGCCGAGAAGGCTCGGCTGAGGAGGTAGGGTGCAATCTGGGATGTGAATGAGGAGACCGAGGTGCACAAAGGTGGTGTGTGGTAAGAGCACATGGCGAGGCCCTGGGGCGGAGTGCGCGTGGTGAGCTGGAAGTCCCGGGCAGCACTGCGAAGAGCCGAGCTAGTGGGGGAAGGAGGCTGGTGGCGGGGACGGAGTTAATCAACAGGGCCAGAGTGTGGAGGGCAGGAGCGAGGCAGATCCTTGGACTTGGGGTTCTCGGAGGGAGCAGCGTGGCAGTGTCTCCTGGACCGGCTGCCCCTCTGGTCGTTAGCACCCCGAGGGGACCCTGCTTTGAGAGGCCAGGGTGGACGAGCCGGGGCCCAGAACTGGGCGGCTGTGGTTATCTCCA
The DNA here is from genome assembly GCA_004024745.2 of Catagonus wagneri. NCBI lineage: Eukaryota > Metazoa > Chordata > Mammalia > Artiodactyla > Tayassuidae > Catagonus > Catagonus wagneri. The sequence continues at coordinate 5,747,081 of PVHT021183507.1, forward strand.
AATAACCCTGGCTTAGCACATCATGTGTTCCCTGCCTGGGCCTCCAGCCGAAGGAGTCAGGTGACCCCGGGCAGCAGGCCAGGCCGCGGGGGCCGGGTGAGTGTGTGTGTGTCTGTTCTTCCCCGGGCGCCCCAGACATCTGGAGTCGGAACAGATTTTCTTTTTTTCACAGCCCAGGCAAGCCCTGGGTTTCCAGCTAGATTTAAATAAAACAGAACAAACCTTTGTGCAGAGCCGTGCTCTGCTCAGTGGTGCTGGGGCGTTTGGGGGCGTTTCGGGGGACCGGCGGGGAACCGCTGCTCATCTTCCCCTCCCGTGTCAGCACAAAGCCCTCTCTCTCTGTCCCCCGCTCCGGGGATATTTTTAGCCACTAAGAAGGATTATCGGAGTCTGGCTCCCAGGTGGCAGGGGCAGGGCCGAGAGTGGGGCCAGAGAGCCTTCTGGAAGCTGCCAGGCTGGGAGATCGGGGAGGGGGTGGGGAGAGGACGAAGCCTCAGGCTGGTGAGACTGGACCCGCCACCCACTTGGTGATTCTCCAAATGACCCCTGGGCAGCTCCGACTGAGCCAGCCTGAGCCCATGGGCGCAGCTTCAAGGAAAGGAAGGCTGCAGGGCGTGGAGGTGGGGGGACCGGACAGACAGCAGGTGGGAGAGGATGGAAGAACCACCTGGAACCTGGGCGAGCGCACCATCAGCCTCCTTTCCGGGCTGCCACCCCTCGCCTCCTCCCTCCTCCTCTCCACTCCTGGAAACGACAGTAACTACGGGAGTTCCTGTCGTGGCTCAGCGGAAACGAATCTGACTAGCATCCACGAGGACGCAGGTTCGATCCCCGGCCTTGCTCAGTCGGGTAGGGATCGTGGTGTAGGTCGCAGAGGCAGCGCGGATCTGGTGTTGCTGTGGCGGCTACAGCTCTGATTCCACCCTTAGCCTGGGAACCTCCATGTGCCGTGCGTGCGGCCCTATAAAAGACCAAAAAAACAAACAAAATAGTAACTATGGTTTACTTAGCACCCACTCCGCCCCTAAGCATCCTTCCCAGACACCCCAGGCAGAGGGGGGCTATTGTTAGTCCCAACTTACAGATAAGGGAGCTGAAACTCAGCAGTGAGGTCAGTGGCGGGTAAATTACAGGACCCAAATCCATCTCCATACCAGCCTGGAGTGTTTACAAACTGCCCAGCGTCCTAAGCCCCCACAGCAGCACAGTAAAGTGGAAGATCTGGCCGTACCCGTTTTTTAGATGGGGCAGCTGAGCCCCAGGGAGGCAGCGTGTCACAGGGAACGAAGTGGAAGAGAAGTTTGGCCTTGCTGGCCATGGATGCCTGGTTACAGCCACACCTGAGCCCCTTCTGTGTGCCAGACCTGGCCTAAGTGCTCCACATGCTGACTCGCTGGCCTGCTTGACCACAATGCAAGGAGGGCACCTGTCCCACCAACAGGGGAGTGCAGAAATCGAGGCACCCAGGGTTGGGAGCACAGGAGCTGGGACTCCGGCCAGAGTCTGCTGGGTTCAAGACTCTGCTTTTTCAAACCTCAGTGTCTCTGTCTCTGTCTGTCTCTCTCTCTCTCTCTTTTTTTTTTTTAGTCTTTTTAGGGCCACACCTGTGGCCTATGAAGGTTCCCAGGCTAGGGGGAACCTAGTTTATGCCACACTGGCCTATACCACAGGCACAGCCACATCAGATCCGAGCCGTGTCTGCGACCTACACCACAGCTCACAGCAATGCCGAATCTTTAACTCGCTGAGCAAGGCCAGGGATCAAACCTGCATCCTCATGGATACTAGTCAGATTCATTTCCGCTGAGCCATGACAGGAACTCTTCTTTATCAAGAGGGTGAAGGAGAACAGATAGAAATGGGTTAGAGAAAGGGTAGGGCATCCGGGGCTGAGGCCTCGGAGGTCAGGGTGTGTTGGTCTGCAGCTCCTCTGGAGAGCTCTCACGTTTGGAAAGTACTTTTCTATTCCCCCTTCCGACTTGGGGTCTGGAAAATTACCCCTTCTGATTTGGGGGCCAGAAAAGCCTTATGCCTGCTTCAGCTGAGAGGACTGGGGTTTGAGGCTGGTCATGCTTCCTTCCTTCTCTCCCCACCCCTTCCCAAAAGACTGCCTGGCCAGCTCCCACTGTCACAGTGAATGAGGCAGTACTGGCCGAGGGTGCTTTAACTGGATCTGAGGTGGGGGCAATCAGGTGGTGGCTCCGGGAGGAAGTGGCAACTGAACTGGGTTTTGAAGGGTGCATAGGAGTTTGCCAGGCAAACAAAGAAGGTCAGTAAGCCTTGTGAGGGCTGAGACTTGCCAGCTTTCCCCACCATTTTGTGTCCTCAGCTCACAGCATGGAGCAATAAATATTAGCTTGGCGTTCAAAGCAGACGACAGCAGTTGTAAAGGCTGGGGTATGTGAAATCATACTGTGTGGTGGGAGTGGAGACTGTGAAGTGTGAACAGTGGGCTTTGAGGCTGGGGATGTGGACAGTGGCCTGGGATTGCAAGATGCCATTGCTCTTGTGTGTTCTCATGTGTCCCCAAAGCTCATGGCAACATGCAAGCACCACAGCTGCAGGAACCCCCATCTCGGCACCCTTGGGTGGGGGAAGAATATGGGTCCAGGGCCTAGACTCCTGGGTTCCCGCTCCAGCTCTAGCTGTCTGGGGGGCTTCTCAGGATGCCCAGCCCACTTACATCTGCACTGCAGGGGTCTTGAGATGAGAGGGAGGGCCCCTAGGAGAAGGCTATAGACAGCCCTGTGCTGGCTGTGGCTCTGGCTGGAAGGCTGTGTGAGGGTGGGGTCAGGCATTGGGCTGAGCATGTGCCCTTGTGCCCCAGGGAGTGCACGGATCAAGCCGACTTTGCCTCTGAATGAAGCTGGTTTCTTTTCCTAGAGAGCTCAACCCCGCGACCTCCTCACCCTGCCAGGTAGAAGTCCCCTGCACCCACTCATCCATCTGTCTATTCTCTGTGGACGTCCTGAGCCTTGTGGGTCTGAACTAGTCACTGTCACACACCTGTCTTAAAGAAAAATGCACAGCAGGAGAGCTGTGAGTTTGTTTTATTCAGGGTCTTACGAAGGACTATGGCCCTGGAGATAGCCACTCAGTAGCAAAAGGATAGAGGAGTGTGTGTGTGTGTGTGTGTAAAATTTGAATTGAGTAGGGAGTTTCCTTTGTGACTGTGAGCTGTGGTGTAGACACAGACAAGGCTCTGATCCCGGGTTGCTGTGGCTGTTCTGTAGGCCAGCAGCTGCAGCTCCGTTTTGACCCCCAGCCCGGGAAACCTCCATATGCCTCGGGTGCGGCCCTAAAAAGAAAAGGAAAAAAGGAGGAAAGTTGAATTGAGTCTATGAATTCTTTGGCTAGGAACTACATATGGTCCATGACTGCTTATGATAAAGAACAGATACAAGTTAATGATTTCGGGCTTTCGTGTGTATGGGAAGATGCAGGAATCTGAGGTCGTTGAAATTCTTCCTGCTGTGCGTCTTCGCTGTCCAGGGGCCCTTTTACCCAAAGCACAGAATGCCTCGTCCTGTTTTTTTCCTCAGGGCGCACCATCTGTGGGCCACAGTTTAATGCTTTGTAGAACTGGATGGTGAGTGATGCTCTTTGTTCCTTTTTTTTCCTCTTCACACCCTTGCTGCCTTTCCATGTCCCCGCCATGCATGAGTGTCTGGGTGGCGGTCATGGCTGATCACTTCTCCGATGCCTGTACCTGGATGCCCGTGGTCTGGGGGCTGTGCCTTCGCCGACACCCCCACCTGGGGGGTTCCCTCCACCCCTGGGGATTTATTTATTTATTTACTTTTTTTTGTCTCTCTTTTTTTGTCTTTTTAGGGCCGCACCTGCAGTATATGGAGGTTCCCAGGCTAGGGGTCGAATCGGAGCTTTAGCCACCGGCCTACACCACAGCCACAGCAACGCTAACTCCGAGCTGCATCTGCAACCTACACCGCAGCTCACGGCAATGACAGCTCCTTAACCCACTGAGCAAGGCCAGGGATCGAACCCCTGTCCTCATGGATTCTAGTCTGATTTGTTACTGCTGAGCCAGGAAGGGGCTGGAGAGAGAACCCTGTGGAGGGACGGGAATGTTTGTGGCGGAGGCTGGTTTACACAGGTGCGTGTATTTGTCAGAACTCAGCCACTGTACACAGAACATGAATGCATTTCTTTCTAGTAAATTTTACCTTGAGTGAAAAAAAAAAAACCTCTGTAAGTCAATACTGGACTCGAGTTAATGATCTGCTCACTGAAATATTTGGGGGTGATATGACACGATGCCTGCTGCTCACTGTGAAATGCACCTAGAAGACAGACCGGCGGGTGGAGTGGGGCATGGATGATTTGATGAAGCAATAGAGCAAAACATGCATGGTAGAGCCTGGTGGTAGATATGGAGACATTTGTCATAAATTCTTTCAACCCTTCTGTAGGTTTGGAATTTTTCATCATAAAAAGTGAGAGAGGAGTTCCCATAGTGGCACAGCGATTAACGAATCCGACTAGGAACCATGAGGTTGCGGGCTCAGTCTTTGGCCTTGCTCAGTGGGTTAACGATCTGGCGTTCCCATGAGCTGTGGTGTAGGTCGCGGACACAGCTTGGATCTGGCATTGCGTGGCTGTCGTGTAGGCTGGCAGCTGTAGCTCCGATATGACCCCTAACCTGGGAACCTCCATATGCCGCAGGTGCGGCCCTAAAGTGCAAAAAAAAAAAAAAAAAAGTGGAAGAAAATCATCCAAATTCTTCCCCGAGGCCCACAAGCCCTGCATGACCTGCCCTGTCCCCTCCCCGCCCTCACCTCCCTCTCTCCCTCTTGCTCATTCTGCTTCAGCCAATCAGGAATCCTTACAGGTCCTCTAACACTCAGTTGTGCTCAGTCCTGCCTCAGGGCCTTTGCACCTGCTGCTTATCTCTCTGAAAAGTCCCTCCCGGCTCCCTTCCTTCCACCATGACCCTCTTCTGCACAAACCCAAGTCCTCATCGTCTCTAGGTCCTAGCTCAAATGGTGTCTCCTTAGAGACCTTCCTTTTTCTTTTTGGTCTTTTTGTCCTTTTAGGGCCACACTTGCAGCATGTGGAAATTCCCAGACTAGGGGTCTAATCGGAGCTGTAGCTGCCGGCCTTCGCCACAGCCACAGCAACGCGGGATCCAAGCCGTGTCGCAACCTACACCACAGCTCACGGCAACACCGGATCCTTAACCCACTGAGTGAGACCAGGGATCGAACCCACAGCCTCATGGTTCTTAGTCGGATTCGTTAACCACTGAGCCACAATGGGAACTCCTTTTTTTTTTTTTCTTTTGGTCTTTTTGTCATTTTAGGGCCGCACTCACGGCAATTAGAGACCTTCCTTGATAAGCCATGCCACTCTGTTTATTTTCTACCAGGCCTCATCATACTGTGTTATTTACTTATGAATCTATTTACTTCTGTATTGGCTCTCTCCCCTGCTGGGCTGTGAGTTTCCTGGGGACAGGAATGTGTGCTTAGTTCACTGCTGTGTCCCCAACACCCAGCCCCAGGCTGGCAGGTACAAGCCATTCAGAGAACATCTTGTTGATAGATGTCACACAGGTAGATGGGTGGATGATGGATTGATGGGTAGGTAGATGGATGGATGGACAGACAGACAAGTAGATAGATAGGTGAATGGATGGATGGCGGGTGGATGGACAGATGGATGGGAAGATGGATGAACTGATGGACAAGTAGACAGCTGGATGGGTAGATTACAGGTGGGCAGGCAGATGGTTGGACGAGCAGACAAGTAAGTGGATAGATGGATGAGTGGGTGGGTGGGTGGATGAACAGATGGGTGGATGGGTGGATGGATGCATAGACAGGTGGATAGGTAGATGTACAGGTGAGCAGGCAGATGGTGGATAAATGAAGAGATCAACGGGTGAATGGGCAGATGGATGAGTAGATGGACAAGGGGTAGGTGGGTAGATGGATGGACAGGTAGATAGGTGGGTAGATGGATGGAGGGATGGGTAGGAAGATGGATGGGTGGGTGGATGGATGGATGGGCGGACGGACAGATGGATGGATGGACAGATGGACGGATGGATGGGTAGACGTACAAGCAGGCAGGCAGATGACTGGATGGATGAATAGATGAACAGGAAAATGGATGGGTGGATGTGTCGATGGACAGTGGGTGGTGGGCAGATAAATATACAGATGGATGGATGAGAAGATGGAGAGGTGGCTGGCTGAATGAGTGAACAGATAGGTAGATGGACAGATGGCTGGATGGATAGATGTACAGGTAGGCAGGCAAGTGGCTGGATGGATGAACAGACAAACAAGTGGATGGATGAATGGATGAGTAGACAGACAACAGCTGGGTGGATGCCCAGATGAACAAATGAATGAACAAACTTCCCAGGTGGAGACCAGTGTGGGGGTTTGGGCACTTGTCTTAAATCTTGGGAAAGGGAGAATATTTGCACTCCTCGAGGAGGCCGGGCCCCACAGTGGCTTCCTAGCAGCTCTTGGTGGAAAGCTGGCTCCCCTTGATCATTGATCTGTTATCCGGCAACAACCCCGGTCACGCGAAGGAAGACAGCCGACCCCACGAGGGGAGTCCACGTGTGGAAGGACGTCCAGGGAGGGAACTGTGGATTTCCTTAAATCTTTATCTTTGGGCTTTATCAGAGGCACCTTCCCACAATGGTAGAAAACCATCTCAGATATTTGAGAACCCAAGTTCATGACCCCAATCAGCCATTCCTTTGCCTTCCGACCACCATTCTCATGCCTGTGAAGTACAGAATAATAACTACTCTCATGAGTTATATTTAAGACTCAGTAGGCACTGGGCTAAGCACACTGTGTGCCTTCTCAGGCTGGGCTGAGAGGTGGGTATCACTGTCCCTGTTTTACGGATGAACTTGAGGTTCAGAGAGGTCAGGTCATTTGCCTGAAGACACACAGCCCAAGTCTGTCCTTACTACTGGCTGTAACAAACTCCAGGTGGCCAAGCGCTTTGGGGATAGGGGCAGGTTGCTGGGCCCTCCCCCCACCCCCCACTGGTCCTGTGTGCCAAGCCATCCATTAACTGGACCCTGTGTCCGCAGGATGTGGTCCAGCCTGAACGAGTGGCTATGGCAAGAAAGGTTCTGGCTACCGCCCAACAGCTCGTGGGCTGAACTGGAGGACCGGGATGGCCTGGTCTTCGCCCACCCCCAGGACATGCTGATGGCCCTGCCCCTGGCTCTGGCCCTGGTGGCTGTGCGCTACATCTTCGAGAGGTGAGTGTCCGCTGTGCGCCGGCCCATTGACCCCCCTCGCCAGCCCCTGTGCCACTGCGTGCGTCATCCTCGTGTGTTCCTCCTCCCGCCCCCAGCCCCAGTGGAGTCTGGCTCTGAGTCAAAGTGCTTTTCTGGCTCCATCCTGCCCCTGGCTCTCACCATCCACACTCCGATGGTCTCTGGTGTTTCGGAACATGGGCTGCCTCTGGGCTCTCAGTGTGCGGGCATCTTCAGAAAATGAGTGGGGGATCCTGGAGGGGATGTGCCTGCTTTGCTGACCGGGGCAGGGGGGGTGTCCGCAGAGGTCACTTGGCCAAGCAGTAGACGAAGGAACTCCTGGCCACTCCCTCCTCCCTCTGTCCTGTCTGCGCCACCCCCACCCCCGCCACCCCCTCTCCTTGCTCCTTCCAGCACCTTCCCTTCTGCTCCCCTTTGTAGCCACAGGAAGGGCCATAGGCACTCCAGCCGCCCCACTGGTGCCCCCCCAGCCTCCTGCAGCCTCGCACCCGGCCCCTGAGTATGTGCCTCCTGCCCAGGTTCCCAGCATCCTCCTGGTTGCCAGTCCCCATGGATTTTCAGTCATTTCTCACGGGACCCAGACGCTGCTGAGGACTGGAATTCCTCCTCTCTCCCTGGGTCCCTTCCCTCTGTCCCGGGTGGTCCCACCCTTTCCTACTTGACCAACACTGTGGTCACGGCTCCCAGACCCGCCCTGCCAGGCCTTTTGCTGCTGAACTCCCCACTGCTCCCCCAACGGGGACCTGCACCCCCCGCACCACCCCAGCTCCCCCTCTGCCCAAGGGCCCCTCCCCTTCCTCTGCAGCTGACTTGGGATTTCAGGACCCCTGCCTTCTTTGTGCCCTGGCCTTGGCACTCACTCCCCTGCAGTTCCTTCAAGGCTGGGTTCCTGCGCTCCCCCCAGAGCCCTCCGGTCCCCACTGTGCGACCCTCGCTCTGTCCTGCCCTGACCACAGGGACATGGGAGTGTCCTGCAGCTTACTTTGTTCCTCCCACTCATGAGGGGCTTCTGGGGTCTGGGCTCTCTGGACACGGGCTGGACTTAGGAAACCCAGGGAAAGTCCACTGATGTATTTTGCAGACACTCTGCGCTTCAGCTCTAAGCAGTTTGCGGTATCTTTTTCTTTTTTTTTTTGTCTTTTTGTCTTTCTAGGGCCGCACGGGAGGCATATGGAGGTTCCCAGGCTAGGGGTCTAATTGGAGCTATAGCTGCCGGCCTTCGCCACAGCCACAGCAACACAAGATCGGAGCTGCGTCTGCGACCTACACCACAGCTCACGGCAATGCTGGATCCTTAACCCACTGAGCGAGGCCAGGGATCAAACCTGCAACCTCATGGTTCCTAGTCGGATTCGTTAACCACTGAGCCACGACGGGAACTCCAGTTTGGGGTATCTTAACTCAGCCCTCATGGCCATCGGATGAGTTGGTACTGTCATTGTACCAATTTTACAGAAGAGGAAATAGAGGCACAGAGAGGTCAAGTGGCCTGCCGGAGGTCACACAGCGAGCCGGTCAGCTAGGTACGATTGAGGCTTCACCTGAGGAATTCTGAGAGGCCCAGCCCAGTCAAGCTTTGAAGGGTGGGTCTCTTTTCCTGCAAATTTATCCCATGGCTCCAGCTGAGGTGGGAGGGTTAACTCCTTCCAAAAGTGTCCCTTGCCTTTCTAAAGAGCACCAGTGGGGTTGGAAGTAGCTTTTCGTAGCTTTTTTTTTTTTTTTTTTTTGGCCACGGCCTGCAGTGGCTTGATGTAGGATCTCAGTTCCCCAGACCAGAGATTGAACCCAGGCTGCAGCGGTGAAAGCACTGAGTCCTAACCTCTAGACCTCCAGGGAACTCCCAGAAGTATCTTTTCTGGGGTCAAACCAAGGCAGAGGTTTTCCCTATTAAGAGAAAATGACTTTGGGGAGTTTCCTGGTGGCCTACTGGTTAAGGATCTTGTGTTGTCACTGCTGCTGTGGAGCAGGTTCCATCCCTGGCCTGGGAACTTCCACAAGTCACAAGTGGCAAAAAAAAAAAAAAAGAGGTGGGGGGAGAAGAAAGAGAGGGAGTTCCCATCATGGCTCAGCTGTAACGGACCCAACCAGTATCCATGAGGCGATCCCTGGCCTCGCTCAGTGTGTTAAGGATTTGGTGTTGC
>PVHT021183507.1:5763319-5780119 GCA_004024745.2 Catagonus wagneri
CTCTATACCACGTATTACGAGTCCATTGCCCAGTCCGGCCCCTTCTTCGGCTACTATTTCTTCAATACCCTCCTGATGCTGCTGCAGCTGCTGCACGTGTTCTGGTCTTGCCTCATCCTTCGCATGATCTACAGCTTCATAAAGAAGGGCCAGGTATGGAGTTCCTGTTGCAGCTCGGCAGGTTAAGAACCCGACTAGTATTCATGAGGATGCAGGTCCCATCCGCGGTCTCGCTCAGTGGCTTAAGGATCCGGTGTTGCCGCGAGCTTCAGTGTAGGTCACAGACGCGCCTTGGATCCTGCGTGGCTGTGGCTGTGGTGTAGGCCGGCAGCTGCAGCTCCGATCTGACCCCTAGCCTGGGAACCTGCATATGCCATGGGTGCGGCCCTAAATAAAAGGGTAAAAAAAAAGAAAGCTAAGGCCAGGTAGGGCCCCGGGCCGGGCGAGGGTTGGCTGGCTGTGCCTCCCGAGCCCCCAGCGCAGCCCCACACCTCCTCCCTGCTCCCCAGATGGAGAAGGACGTTCGCAGTGACGTGGAGGAGTCCGACTCCAGCGACGGGGAGGCGGCCCCGGAGTGCCCGCAGCTGAAGAATGGGGCAGCTCACCAGCCTGGAGCAGCTTCCACTGATGGCCCCCGGATCCGGGCCACCGGGCGGCTTGCCAAGGGGCCCCCAGCAGCCACGTAGCCGGCCCAGGACTGGCTGCCAGGGGCTGCCCAGCTCCCGGCAGCTTGGCTTTGTGGGGCGGCCGGACTGGCGGCCCTCGGGCCAACTCCACGGAGACAGGGAGAGCCCCACCCCTCAGGGCAGCGGGGGGAGGGCTGATGATCTGTCCCCACTCTCCCTTCTGCCCACCTCCCTCCTCCCCTCAGGCAACTGGACAGCTGGGGCGGCGGGCAGCCACAGGATGCTGCAGCCCGCCAGAGCCACCTCCAGGCTGCAGCCGGGGGACCGTGAAGAGCCCCAGGCTCAAAGGGGTCCAATAAAACTTGAGCGGAGCCACTTTCTCTGCCTAAGCGCTTCTGCCTGAGCGCCTGTGTCCCTGTCGCAGCTCCTCACGCAGTCCCAGGAGCCCCAAGGTGGCCGGGGCTTACACACCTCACCAACAGAACACTCACTACCACCCTAAGACACACGCCCACCCCCCAGGAGACGGAGACAGCAAGCGGCGCATGGGGAACCCCTCGGTCAAGTCCCCAGTTCCCGGCCGATGCCTCAGCCAGGCCACCTCCTTCCACCCCACGGCAGCTCTTGGCCACCTACTCCCAGACCCTGAGTAGAGAGAAGCAGGTACTAGGCTCAGACAGGCCGAGCGCTTTGCCCAAGGTCACGCAGATCCAGGCAGAAGGGCAGAGGGGAGTCACAGCTGTCCCTGCAGCCCCCGCTCAAGGCTGACAGGACCCCTTCTCATGGTCCCCGGGGCCTCCCTGGAAAACAGTGAAATAGGAGCTGAGGGGTAACTTCCTGCAGGCTTTGCAAGAGTCTGCCTGGGCCGGTTCACTCTCTCCTCGGGAGATGTGCATGCGGCGCCCTGGCCCACACCCCAGAAATCACTACCACAAGGTCCCCTGCAGGGCCAGAAAGACAGGAGAGTCAGAGAAAGGGTTAGACGGATCTTACCTTCTGTGGTTCTCAGCAAAGAGGAGAGGACAGGACTCCCGTTGTAGCTCAGCAGGTTAAGACACCAACTAGTATCCGTGAGGGGGTAGGTTTGATCTCGGGCCTCACTCAGTGGGTTAAGGATCTGGCGTTGCCACGAGCTGCAGTTAAGTCACAGATGTGACTCCGATTCCGCGTTGCTTTGGCTGTGGAGTAGGCCGGCAGCTCCAGCTCCAGTTCAATCCCTAGCCTGGGTGTGGCCCTTAAGAAAAAAGAGAGGACAGGCGTGGGGAGAGATGACAGGGAGGAGAAAGCTCCGTGCTGTCTCCACTCAGAGATGAGGGTGGCGGGAAAGGAAAGCAAAGCAAAGAGATTAGAGAGGTAGGTGTTAGAGACGCCAGAAATAGGGGGCCGGAAAGAGGGGAGAACAAACAGAAGAGCTGCAGAGGACACGGGGAGGAATATGAAGACAGGAAAAGAGTAAAAAGAAAACAATGCCATTTGCCGCAACACTGGATGGACCCAGAGATGATCCTACCAAGCGAAGCCAGTTGGAGAGGGTCAAACGCCGTATGAGCTCACTTATACGCGGAATCTAATACAAAATTATACAGAAGAGCTTATTCACAAAGACAGGCTCACAGATTTTAACAGGCTCACAAATTAAGCCAAAGAGGGTTTCCAAAGTGGAAAAGCAGTGGGGAGGATAAATTAGGAGATTAGGATTAACACGTACACCACTATATGTAAAACAGATGGGTGACAAGGACCTACTGTACAGCACAGGGAAATCTACTCAAAATTGTAATACGTAATACCTCTGTGGGAAAAGAATCTGAAAAAGAATGTGTATACCTGATTCACTTTGCTGTACACCTGGAACTAATACAACATTGTAAGTCAACTATACTCCAATAAAATTAAAAAAAAAAAAAAACAGGAAAAGAAGGGGCAGTGTGGGAGATGGAAGAAGGGGGGCACTGGAGAGACAACTGAGATGGAAGGAGAGAGAGCAGGGGCTGAGTGGAGCCTGGAGGAAGCGATGTCAGGAGAGGCCTGGAGGGAAGAAAGAGGAAAGGGAGAGGTGGGAAGACGTAAGAGAAAAAGAACCAAGGTGGTAGGTAGACAAGGAAATGCAAAGAGAAGGAGTTTCTGTCGTGGCTCAGTGGAAGCGAATCCGACTAGGAATCACGAGGTTGTGGGTTCGATCCCTGGCCTCCTTGCTCAGTGGGTTAGCGATGCGGCATTGCTGTGAGCTGTGGTGTAGGTCGCAGACGCAGCTCCGATCTGGCGTTGCTGTGGCTGTGGCGTAGGCTGGCAGCTACAGCCCTGATTTGACCCCTAGCCTGGGAACCTCCATATGCCGTGTGTGTGGCCCTAAAAAAGCAAAAAAAAAAGAAAAAACAGGAAGAGAAGCAGGTCCTAAGAGGAAGTGGGAATGAAAAGACAAGCAAGTGGTTCCCAGGGTAGAGGTGCAAATGGCTTGGAAGCAGATGAGAAGATGCTCTCAACCTCCCTCGATCTGAGCAAAGCACAAATTCAAACTACACGAGGAGTTCCCTGGTGGCCCATTGGGTTAAGGACCTGATGTCACTGCTGTGGCTCGGGTTCAGTCCCTCATCTGAGAACTTATGCATGTCATAGGCATAGCCAAAGGGGGGGAAAAAACACCAAAAAACCTACAATAAAATGACAGCACTCTCTGCGGGTGAGATTTGCAGAGGAGCCAGATCTGCCCTGGAACACGCTCCCCCCCCCGCCCCCCCCCAGTGCGGGTATTTGGCAATAACCAGAGGTGCACATGCCCTTCCTCTTTATCCCTAAAGACACATCCAGATCTACCTACAAATCAGCAAGAAAAGGACAACCGACCTAAAATTAAATTAGAGCAAAAACTATAATGTACATTTACAGAAGAGAAGATATTCAAGGCCTATAAACCTACAAAGACATAACTCAAATCCCAGGAATAATCAGGGAACCTTCAAGCAAAACAGCAAGATACCATTTTAGACCCACTCAATCGGCAAAAATCAATCTGAGAAGATGGGAATCAGTAACGTCACGTATATTACTGGGGGAGTACAAACGGGTATCATCATTTTGGAAAAGCACTCAGCATCACGTAAAATCACTGACTGTTCTACTAAATTCAAAAGCAACTCAGAAGTTCCTGTCGTGGCTTGGTGATAATGAACCCGACTAGTATCCATGAGGATGCGGGTTCGATCCCCTTTGATCTTGAGAGGCAGGAGGATGGAATCCAGGTAAACATAAATTACTGTCACCGTTCTACCTTTTGAAATTGGGAGATGTAGTGACAGATACTGTATTATAAATAAATACAGCTTAAAAGGGATATGCAGGAGTCCCCTAGTGGCCTAGCAGTTAAGGACTTTGAATTGTCACTACTGTGGCTCGGGTTACTTCTGTGGCTTGGGGTTGATCCCTGTTGTGGGAACTTCTGAATGCCACACATGCAGCCAAAAAAAAAAAAAGGCAGGGGATAGGCAAAAAGATAACCAGAAAATAGGAGAAAATACTTGCCAACCATGTATCTGAAAAGGGCCTGGTGCCCTTAATATATAAAGAGTGCTGACAACTCAACAACAATAAAAAAAATTTAAATATGGGCAAAGGACTTAAATTGATATTCCTCCAAAAATATATAAAAAGACAATAAACACATGAAAAGGTATTTGACATCATTAGTCCCAAGGAAACATAAATCAAAACCACAAGTTACCCCTTTACACCCATAACCATGAAAACAGAAAAACAAAAACCAGTGTTGGTGAGGATATGGAAAAATGGGAACAGCTTTGTCACTTGGTTTGAACTTCCAAATGCTGCAGGTGCAGCCAAAAAAAAGAAGGGGGGACAAACAGATCAGTGGCACAGAAGAAACAGCCCAGATATATGAGTACATAAATACAGTCAACTGAACTTTGACAAAGTCAATACAGTGGAGCAAAGAGAGCATTTCAAAAAGTGGTGCTAGAATGACTAGACTCCACAGGCAAAAGGATGAATCTAGACACAGATCTTATGCTCTCCACAAATTAACTCAAAATGGATCACAGACCTAAATGTAAAATGCAAAATTTTATTGGTGTTCCTATTGTGGCTCGGCAGGTTAAGGACCTGAGGTTGTCTCCATGAGAATATGGATTTGATCCCTGGCCTTGCTCAATGGGTTAAGGATCCGGCGTTGCTGCAGGCTGTGGGTAGGTCACAGATGCAGCTCGGATCTAGAGTTGCTGTAGCTGTGTCCCTGCCTCAGGTTTGTTTTTTTTTTAGGACCCACATGCAGCATATGGAAGTTCCCAGGCTAGGGATCCAATCAGAGCTATAGCTGCCGGCCTACACCACAACTCATGGCAACACCAGATCCTTAACCCACTGAGCGAGGCCAAGGATCGAACCTGTGTCCTCATGGATGCTGGTCAGATTCGTTTCCTCTGCACCACGACAGGAACTCCAGTGATGGGTTTGTTTGTTTGTTTGTTTTTGCTTTTTAGGGCCGCACCTGAGGCATATGGAGGTTTCCAGGCTAGGGGTCAAATCGGAGCTACAACCACCAGCCTATGCCACAGCCACAGCAATGTAGGATCCGAGCCGCGTCTGCAACCTACACCACAGCTCATGGCACTGAACCAGGCCGGGGATCGAACACGCAACCTCATGGTTCTTAGTCGGATTCGTTTCCGCTGCACCACGACGGGAAATCAAGGTGATGATTTTTTGACATAACACCAAAGGCATGATCCATGCAAGAAAGAATTGATAAGCAGGACCTTTCTTTTTTTAAGGGCCATACCATCAGCATACGAACTTCCCAGGTTAGGGGCTGAATCAGAGATACAGCTGCCGGCCTACACCACAGCCACAGCAATGTGGGATCCAAGCTGCATCTGAGACCTACACCACAGTTCACAGCAACGCTGGACCCTGATCCACTGAGCGAGGCCAGGAATCGAACCTGCATCCTCATGGATACTAGTCAGGTTCTTTCTTTTTTTTTTTTTTGTCTTTTTGCCTTATCTAGGGCCGCACTCACGGCATGTGGAGGTTCCCAGGCTAGGGGTCTAACAGGAGCTGTAGCTGCCAGCCTTCGCCACAGCCACAGCAACGTGGGATTCGAGCTGCATCTACAACCTACACCACAGCTCACGGCAACGCCGGATCCTTAACCCACTGAGCAAGGCCAGGGATCGAACCCGCAACCTCATGGTTCTTAGTCGGATTCGTTAACCACTGAGCCACGAAGGGAGCTCCTAGTCAGGTTCTTAACACACTGAGCCACAACGGGAATTCCAAACTGGACTTTATTGAAATTAAAATTTTTGACTCTGTGAGAAACACTATCAAGGGAAGATAGCACAAGTTGGAGAAAATAATGGCAAAAGATGTATAAAGGACTGTTATCTAAAATACATCAAAAACTCAAAACAACAATAAGGAAATAAAACAACCCAATTAGAAAATGGCCCAAAGATCTTACCAGACCCCTCACTAGAGAAGATATACAGGTGGCGGGAGTTCAAACCTGAAACCTCCTGGTTCCTAGTAGGATTCGTTTCTGCTGCGCCACAACGGGAACTCCAAATCCAAAGAGTTCGTAATACAAGGAAAAAAAAAAACCTTCCCTATTTCTTTAATTTTGTATCTATATATGATGATTGATGTTCACTAAATTTATTGTGTACATACCATGCCGTACAACTTAAACTTAACAGTGCTGTATGTCAGTTATGTCTCAGCAAAACTGGAAGGAAAAAAAATGAGATATCACTACATACCTGTTAGAACGCCCGGAACCCGGAGCAATACCACCAGAGGCTGGCAAGGACGTGGAGCAACGGGAGCCCTCAGTCATTGCTGGTGGGAACGCGACACTTTGGAAGGTAGTTTTGAAGTTTCTTACACAACCACACTGTTGGGAATTCCCACTGTGGCTCAGCAGTGATGAACCCAGCTAGTGTCCACGAGGATTTGGGTTTGCTCCCTGACCTCGCTCAGTGGGTTAAGGATCTGGCGTTGCCTTGAGCTGCTGTGTGGGTCACAGATGTGGCTTAGGTCTGGTGTTGCTGTGGCTGTGGTGCAGGCCGGCAGCTGCAGCTCCTATTTGACCCCTAGCCTGGGAACTTCCATATGCCACAAAAAAAAAAAAAAAAAAACCACTGTTGGTGGGAATGCAAATTGGTGCAGTCACTATGAAGAACAGTATGGAGGTTTCCAAAAAAACTAAAACTAGAGTTACTATATTATCCTGCAATCCCACTCCTGGGTATATATGATATTCAGAGAAAACTGTAATTCAAAAACATACATGCACCCCAGCGTTCACTGCAGCACTATTTACAATAGCCAAGACATGGAAGCAACCTAGACGTCCACTGACAGAAGAATGGATAAAGATGTGTATATATATGCAGTGGAATATTACTCAGTCATAAGAAAGAATGAAAAAATGACATCTACAGCAGCCTGGATGGACCTAGAGATTATCATACTAAGTGAAGTAATACAGATACAGAAAGACAAATATCATATGATATGGCTTATATGTAGGATCTTAAAAAAATGATACAAATGAGCTTATTTATGAAACAGGCCCACAGACATAAAAAAAAATAAATTTATGGTTACCAAAGGAGAAAGGGGATACAGGAGAAATAAACTAGGAGTTTGAGATCAATATATACACATTACTATATACATAAACTAGATAAGCAACAAGGACCTACTGTATGGCACAGTGAACTATACTCAATATTTATAATAACCTATATGAGAAAGAATCTGAAAAAGAATATATATATATGTAAGTGAATCACTTTGTTGTACACCTGAAACTAACACAACATTGTAAATCAACTATACTTCAATTTTAAAAACTTTCTAAATAAAAACTTCTTAAATTAAAAAAAAAAACGGAGTTCCCATTGCGGCTCAGCGGTAATGAACCCAACTAGTATCCATAAGGGTGCAGGTTCGATCTCTGGCCCTGCTCAGTAGGTTAAGGATGCAGCGTTGCTGTGGCTGCGGTGTAGGCTGGCAGCTTCAGCTCCCATTCGACCCCTAGCCTGGGAACTTCCATATGCCACAAATTTGGCCCTAAAAAGCAAAAAAAAAAAAAAAAAAAAAGGAATCCCCGTCGTGGCTCAGTGGAAACGAATCCAACTAGGAACCATGAGGTTGCGGTTTCAATCCCTGGCCTCGTTCAGTGGATCAAGGATCTGGCGTGGCTGTGGCTGTGGCTGGCAGCTACAGCTCCGATTCGACCCCTGGCCTGGGAACCTCCATATGCCGTGGTGTGGCCCTAAAAAGCAAAGAAGAAAAAAAAAAAGGTAAATACATAAACTCTGGGAACAACTGCAAAATAAGCCAAAATGAGTACAAGGTCAAAAGGAAACCCATGGAAGGGAACTCTACTCAATATTCTGTGATAATCTATGTGGAACAAGAATCTGAAAAAGAATGGGTATGCGTATCTGTATAACTGAATCACTTTGTTGTAGAGCAGAAATAATCACAACACTGTAAATCAACTCTACTTCAATAAACTTAAAAATGAAAGGGGAAAAAGGAAACTCATGGCTGGATGGGTGTCAAGTGCAAAGAAAGAGTGCCACCTACTGGTGACTTCTGCATCCTTCAAGGAGCTGAAAAAAATAGGAGCTTAGAAGAAGCCCCTACTTCCTACCATACAGACGTTTTCCACCGTTTACCAGTCATTGTGGCAGAACAGACAGCATCACTGAGAAAACAGAAATCAACAAAGAAGAAAATTCCATAGCCACCTCCCCCCACTGACCTGCCGACCCTCTTCTAGATCCATTCCCCAACCCAGCCCTCCTTGCTGCTGCCATCAGTAAACAATCTGCCCTGATCCCAGGCAAACCCGGGCCACCTCCACCAGCTCCCACCCCACTTCCCTATTTAAGGAGCCACTGACCGTCTTCCGTCTGTACTAGATTATTCCCCTTGGCATACAAATACACTGATTCATTTTCCACACTTTTTGTCTTACTGAGATGAAATCCATATAACATAAAATCAACCATTTAAAAGTAAACTTCAGGAGTTCCCTGGTGGTGCAGTGGGCTAAGGATATGAGTTGTCACTGCTGAGGCTCTGGTTGTTGCTGTGGCATGGGTTTGATCCCTGGCCCAGGAATTTCTGCATGCCGTGGGAGCAGCCAAAAAAAAAAAAATGTAAACTTCAGGGAGTTCCCTGGTGGTCTAGTGGTTAGGATTCCTTGCTTTCAACCCTGTGGCCTGCATTCAATCCCTGGTCTAGGAACTGAGGGAGTTCCCATCGTGGCTCAGTGGTTAACGAATCCGATTAGGAACCATGAGGTGGCGGGCTCAATCCCTGGCCTCACAGTGGGTTAAGGATCCGGCGTTGCCGTGAGCTCTGGTGTAGGTTGCAGACGCGGCTCGGATCCCGTGTTGCTGTGGCTCTGACATAGGTCGGCGGCTACAGCTCCTATTAGACCCCTAGCCTGGGAACCTCCATGTGCCACGGGTGCAGCTCTAGATAAAAGACAAAAAAAAAAGCAAAAAAAGGCAAAGGCCTATGGGCTTTCAGCATCCTGGGCTAGGAACTGAGATCCCATATCAAGCCAATGCATGCCATAGCCAAAAAAAAGTAAACTTTAGTGGCATCTAGTATACTCATAAAGCTTTACAACCATCGCCAGTTTCTAGCTCCAAAGCATATTCATAGTGCAAATAAGCACACGAAAAGAGGCTCCACACATACCAACAGGAAACTGCAAATTAAAACAGTAGTAAGAAAGCATTGCACATCTATGAGAATGGACAAAATCCAAAAAACTGACGACAGCAACTGCTGGCAAGGATGTGGAGCAACAGGAACCCTCATTCCTTGCTGGTGGGAATGCAAAATGGTCCAGCCACTCTGGAAGGCAGTTTCCTGGTTTCTACAAAGCTAAATATACTCTTACCATATGATCCTGCAATACTGTACCTTCGTACTTATCTGATGGAGCTGAAAAATTATGTCCACACAAGAAAGCCTGGACACGGATGTTTATAGCTGTCTGACTCGTAACTGCCAAAACTTGGAAGCAACCAAAATACCCTTTTGCAGGTGAATGGATAAAGAAAATGTGGGATTCAGCACCCAAAAAGGAATGAGCTACCAAGCCATGAAAAGACATGGAGGAAGCTTAAACGCATATGACTAAGAGAGAAAGAAGCCAATTTGAAAAGGCTACATACTGTACGATTCCATCTCTGTCACACTCTGGGGAAAGCCAAAACCATGGAGACAGTAAAAAGATCAGTGGTTTCCAGGGATCAAAGGGGAAGGAAGGAAGCCCAGAGGAGTTTTTTGGGTTTTTTTGGGTTTTTTTTTTTTTTTTTTTTTTTTTGCTTTTTAGGGCCACACCCCAAGGCATCTGGAAGTTCCCAGGCTAGGGGTCGAATGGGAGCTGCAGCTGCTGGCCTACACCACAGCCACAGCAAGGCCAGATCCTTAACCCACTGAGCGAGGCCAGGGATCAAAACCACAACCTCATGGTTCCTAGTCGGACTCGTTAACCACCAAGCCACGATGGGAACTCCTTGGGGGGTGGGTGTTTTTAATTTACTGCTATTTCCTGAGCACCAAGAACAGTAACTAATACCTAGTATCATTCAACAAATGTCTTTTTATTTTTATTTATTATTATATATGTATTTCTTTGGGGGGCACAAGTGTCTTTTTAAACGTGAGATAGGAGATTCCTCAAAAAGCTGAAAATAGGAGTTCCCGTCGTGGCTCAGTGGTTAACGAATCCGACTAGGAACCATGAGGTTGTGGGTTCAATCCCTGGCCTCACTCAGTAGGTTAAGGATCCAGCGTTGCCATGAGCTGTGGTGTAGGTTGCAGACGCGGCTCGGATCCTACATTGCTGCGGCTGTGGTGTAGACTGGTGGCTACAGCTCCTGTTAGATCCCTAGCCTGGGAACCTCCATATGCCGCCGAGTGTGGCCCTAGAAAAGGCAAAAAGACAAAAAAAAAAAAAAAAAGCTGAAAATAGAGCCATATGATATAATTTATATCTGGAATCCAAAATATAACACAAATGAACTTATCTATGAAACAAAACCAGACTCGCAGACATAGAGAACAGACTTGCGGGGCAGGTGGAGTGGGAGTTTGGGATTAGCAGATACAAACTATTATACATAGAATGGATGAACAACAAAGCCCTACTGTATGGCACAGGGAATTATATTTGTAAACCACAATGGAACAGAACATTTTTTAAAAAAAATGTGACAGTATGGAGAGTCCCTAAAAAACTAAAAATAGAGCTACCATATGATCCAGCAACCCCACTCCTGGGCATATATCCAGACAAAACCATAATTCAGAAAGATACATGTACCCCAAAGTTCACTACAGCATTAGTCATACTAGCCAAGCCATGGAAGCAACCTAAATGTCCATCGACAGAGGATTGGATAAAGATGTGGTACAGGAGTTCCCGTTGTGGCTCAGCGATAACAAACCCAACTAGTATCCATGAGGATGGGTTTGATCCCTGGCCTTGCTCAGTGGGTTAAGGATCCCGCGTTGCTGTGGGTGTGGCGTAGGCTGGCAGCTACAGCTCCAATTCAACCCCTAGCCCAGAAACTTCCATATGCCACGCATATGGCCCTAAAAAGACAAAAATAAAATGAAATGAAATAAATAAGAAAATGTGGAACATATACACAATGGAATATTACTCAACCATAAAAAAGCGAAATAATTCCACTTGTAGCAACATGAATAGACAGAGATTATCATACTAAGAGAAGTCAAATACAAATATCATGTGACATCACTTATATGTGGAATCTAAAAAAATGATACAAATGAACTTATCTACAAAACAGAAATAGACTCACAGATTTCAAAAACAAACCTATGGTTACCAAATGGGAAAGCGGGGTGGATAACTGGGAGTGTGGGGTTAACATATACACGCTACTCTGCAGAAGAGACAGAGCCAACAAGGACCTAATGATGAACACAACATCGCAAATCAACTATACGTCAATTAAAAAAAATAAATTTAGATGTGAGACATAATACACATTTCAGTCTGCCAGGGTTGCCAAACCAAAATAACACAGGCTGGAGAGCTTAAACAACAGAGGCTTGTTTTTCTTACACCTCTGCCTCCTGGAAATCCAAGATCAAGGTGTTGGCAGGGTTGGTTTCTTCTGAGGCCTCCCTCTTTGGCTCGCACTGTGTCCTCACACGGTCCTGACTCTGGGTCTGCATTTCCGGTGTCCCTCAAGAGTGTGCAGACTTCCTCTGCTTATAAGGACACCAGTCAGATTAGATCAGGGCCCAGCCAAATGACTTTGTTCTATTCTTATTTATTTATTTATGCTTTTTAGGGCCGCACCCACAGCATATGGAGGTTCTCAGGCTAGGGGGTCAAATTGCGGCTACAGCTGCCGACCTACACCACAGCCACAGCAACACGGGATCCGAGCCACATCTGTGACCTACGCCACAGCTTGTGGCAATGCCGGATCCTTAACCCACTGAGCGAGGCCAGGGATCGAACCCGCATCCTCATGGATACTACGGGTTCGTTAGTACTGAGTCACAACGGGAACTCCCAAATGGTTTTAATTTAACTACCTCTCCAAAAGCCTCATCTCCGATTACAGCCATATTTTGAAGTATTGGGGGTTAGGGCCTCAACATGTAAATCTGGAGGGGCCACAATTCAGCCCCCCGTAAAAACAAACAGGCAGGAGTTCCCGCTGTGGCACACCAGGATCCGTGGCATCTCTGCAGCACCAGGATGCAGGCTGGATCCCCAGGCCGGCTCAGGGGGGTTAAAGGATCCAGAATTGCTGCAGCTGCTTGAATCTGATCCCTGGCCTGGGAACTCCATGTGCCACAAGGGAGCCAAAAAACCAAAACAAACAAAAACAGAAAACGTGCCATAAAATTCACCCACTTAAAATGTCCACTTCAATGGTTCTTGGTATATTCACAGATATGGGCAACCATCACTGGAGTCAATTTGAGAGCATTCTCATAACCACAAAAAGAACCCCATATCCTGCAGCTACACCCCTTTGCCCCCTAATCCCCAGCTCTGTGGGACCACTAATCCCCTTTTACTTCTAACAACTTACTTATTCTGGATATTTCATATAAATGGAATCACACACTATGTAAATTTTTGCTTCTGGCTTCTTATTTTTTACTTTTTTTTAGGGCCACACCTGTGGCATGTGGAGGTTCCCAGGCTAGGGGTCGAATCAGAGCTTTAGCCACCGGCCTATGCCACAGCCACAGCAACATGGGATCCGAGCCACATCTGCGACCCACACCGCAGCTCACGGCAACGCCAGAGCCTTAACCCACTGAGCGAGGCCAGGGATCGAACCTGCATCCTCATGAATCCTAGCTGGGTTCGTTAACTGCTGAGCCACCAAGGGAACTCCATGGCTTCTTAGACTTTGCATAATTTTTGTTCAGTTTTTTGAAGTACAGTTATAGTTTTAGTATAGTTATAGTAGTTTTAGTATAGGTTTTTGACGTATAGTTTTGAAACTATACGTCAAAAAAACTTTAAGGTTTTTTTTGAAGTATAGTTTTAAGCTTTTTGTGATAATTTCTGCTGTACAACAAAGTGACCCAGTCATGCATATTCTCGCTCAGATTCTTTTCCCACATAGATTATCACAGAACACTGGGCAGAGTTCTCTGTGCTCTACAGCAGGTCCCCGTTGGCCAGTCATTCCATCTACCTCAGTGCGCATGCGCCAGTTCCAACCCCCAGCCCATCCCTCCCACCCGGCACCTGTCCCCTTTGATAAGCACAAGTTTTTCAAAGTCTGTGAGTCTGTTTCTGTTCTGCAAAGAAGTTCATCTGTATTCCACTTAGTAGAATTTAGCGAAATGTTCTCAAGATTCAGTCATGTTGCATCACGAGCTTCATTCCTTTTTATGGCCGAATTACAGCCCACGGAAAAGCCCCACCACATTTTGTTTATTCATTCCTCTGCTGATGGACATATGGATCGGCTTCACCTTTTGGCCCTGAGGATTGGGCTGCTATGAACGTTCGCATGCTACAAGCATCTTTTGAATAAATGAATAATGTTGTGGAAATTAACCCAAAGAACTGCATAAAAGTACAAATTTCAGACTATTACAAGAAAGTGGAAGAAAATATCTGAAGGATCCTTTTTCTTTTTCCAAGTATGGGATTTTTCGTTTTGTTTTTTGAGAAAGAACGAACCAGTTCCACACTAATAGAAGTTAATCTGTGTTATTTCAGAAGAAACTGAACCTACACGTTACTGTAATTAAGTCAGTTTAGTAAAAATCCAAACCGGACATAGTCTAACTTCAGCCAGAAGCTTTCAAGCAGATAAATCACTTCTTTAAAAAGAGATCTTTTGGGAGTTCCGGTCACGGCTCAGTGGAAACGAATCTGACTAGTATTCATGAGGACGCAGGTTGGATCCCTGGCCTCGCTCAGTGGGTTAAGGATCTGACCGGCAGCTACAGCCGGCAGCTGTAGCTCTGATTCGACCCCTAGCCTGGGAACACCCATATGCTGCATGTGTGGCCCTAAAAAGCAAAAAATTAAAATTAAAAAAAAAAACTTGTTAAAAACAAGCAAAAATACCTAAATCAGAGCATGCTCACCTCTGCTCCAAACCTCCCAAAGGCTTCCCATCTCACTACACAGTCTTTGTGCCCCGCACCCCCACCGCGCCACCTCTGCCATTAAATCTTATGACCCCCCCACCCTCCACACACACACACACCACTTCCTGTAGACCTTCTGTTTCTAGAACTTATTTCTGCCTCAGGGCCTTTGCACTGGTTGTTTCTGCTACCATCTAATATGGTCAAGAGAGGTTTTTAGTCTCCAGAGCAGCACCGTCTGACATCCACGTACTGGTTAGCTTGTTGATCACCTGTCCCCTCCCCCCCCTTTCACCATGGGGGAGGGGGTTTGTTCTGCTCAAGGCCAAGTCTCTGGCACCTCTAACAATGCCAGGCTCAAAGAATGTTTGTTCTCCTCCACAGATTAACCTACAAATGCAATGCAATCCCCAAGTCCCAACTAGACACTGTATGAGACAGGAGCAAGCTAAGGAAAGAAATCACGTGCTACCAGCTTCAGGCGGTAGTTGCACAACGTTATGGACAAGCTCAATGCCCGAGTTTTTTTTTCCTTTTGGCCGTGTCACGCAGCAGCTTGATGTGGGATCTCGGTTCCCAGACCAGGGATTGAACCTGGGCCACAGCGGTGAAAGAGCTGAGTCCTAACCACTAAGCCACCAGGGAACTCCTGACTTGTTCACTTTTAAATGGTTACGTTTCCATTACATGAATTTCGCTTCAATAATAATTTTTAAAGAGACAGTGAAATATCAGGGCACACCTGTTAGGACAGCCGAAATTAAGGACTGACCACAACGGGTGATGCCAAGGCTGTGAGGGGACAAGAATACACATGTTACTGGAAGAGGGGCAGTCAGGGCACATTCACTTTGGAAAACATGTCACTTTGGAAAACACACCTACATATGATGCAACCACTCCCATCCTGGGTACTTTACCAGAAAGAACTAAAAGCAAGTGAAGGAGTTCCCGTCATGGCGCAGCAGAAACGAATCTAAGAACCATGAGGTTGCGGGTTCAATCCCTGGCATCACTCAGTGGGTTAAGGATCGGGCGTTGCTGTGAGCTGTGGTGTAGGTTCCAGAAGCAGCTCGGATCCTGTGTTGCTGTGGCTGTGGTGTAGGCCAGCAGCTGTAGCTCCGATTAGACCCCTGGCCTGGGAACCTCCCTATGCTGCGGGTGCGGCCCTAAAAAGAAAAAAAGACAAAATAAATAATAAATAAATAAACAATAAAATAAAAGTAAATAAGCACATTTATCCATAACTATTTACAGCAGCTTTCTTTGCAATAAACAAAAACTGGAGGGAGTTCCCTGGTGGCTCAGCAGGTGATCTGGCGTTGTCTGCTGTGGCGCTGGTTTGTCCCCTGACCAGGGAACTTCCACATGCCCCAGGAGTGGCCAAAAAAAGCAAACAAAATTGGAAACCACCTAGAGATCCATCACAGAGAAAGTGGGAAAATGGACATGGACTACAGCTTGGTCATAGAAGCAAGCTCACTTTCATATATGTCTAGATCTTAAAATAACCATGTCCAGGTAAAAACCTGCCAGACCAAAAAAAAAAAAAAAAAAAAAAAAACAGGTACATACTACCTGATTCTGGACATACAAGTAATCTAGCCAATTAGGAGCCGATTGGTGGTTGCCTGGGTAACACGGAGGTGGGAGGCGGGTAATTAAAAAGGCCCAAGGAGGCTTTGGAGGCAGAACCTTGCAAGCATGATGCTCAGTGAAAGAAACCAGACACCAAAGGGCACCGCCTCTGGTATGACTGCATTTATGTGAAACGTCCCGGACAGCCCAGTGAGACAGAACGTGGGTCCGTGGCTGCCGGGGGTGGGGGTCGGGGAGAGGAACCACCACTAAGGAGGAAGGGGTTTCCTCTTGGGAGGATAAAAATGTCTAGCAAATAGAGTGAGGTGACTGTTGCACAACACTGCGGATGTACTCAATGCATCGTAACTTTAAAATGGTTTAATGGTAGGAGTCCCCTGGTGCCTCAGTGGGTTAAGGGTCTGGTATGGTCACTGCTGTGGCTTGGGTTCGGTCTCTGGCCTGCGAACTTCCACAAGCTGTGGGTGGGACAAAAATAAAATAATTTTTTTTTTGTCTTTTTGCTTTATCTAGGGCCACACCCGCAGCATATGGAGGTTCCCAGGCTAGGGGTCTAACAGGAGCTATAGCTGCCGGTCTACGCCACAGCCACAGCAACGCGGGATCCGAGCCGTGTCTGCAACCTACACCACAGCTCACGGCAACCCCGGATCCTTAACCCACTGAGCAAGGCCAGGGATTGAACCCACAACCTCATGGTTCCTAGTTGGATTCATTAACCACTGAGCCACGATGGGAACTCCGAAAATAAAATAATTTTAAAACAATGTTTAATGGCTGCACCCACAGCATATGGAAGTTTCCAGGCTAGGGATTAAATCTGAGCTGCAGCTTCTACCTACACAGCAGCTGCAGCAATGCCAGATCCTTTAACCCACTGCAGTGGGCTGGGGATCAAATCCATGCCTCC